>JANDKE010000455.1:2291-25103 GCA_027627275.1 Coprinellus aureogranulatus
AACTGCATTGACCTCAGGAGCCGTGTAGCCATGGATATTCAAAAGAAGAGAAATATTTGATACTCTCTGGGCTCAAGAATGCCTTACATCTTGCCAGCAGCTTGATCTTCACTTGAACTNTATTTCTTTGTCACGCTGGNANTTGCTTCGGATAGCCAGCCCAGATGACTTTGCAGANTCNGAGCCNTATTANTGCTTTCTAACACTTCTAAGCTACTACGTCTTATATTGTTAGCGCCAATGCTGTTCGACGAATGCTGCTGTAGTCGCTTTAACGACNCCCCGACCACTGTCCACTACACGATNTAATTACACAACGATCACAAGTCGCGAGCCAATAAGCTAGTGCGGTGGACGCNGTTNAATGAACCTGTGGATGAATTTCCGGGTTCCCTATGTCTACTTATATATTTCTCATTGCGCCAGCTCACACCAAGCTGTTGGGTTATTCATCACTTGTGTGGTAGCCTTTTCGGCAATGGCTCCGCTCCGGAACGAAGTCGGAAGCCACTTCTATTTAGACTTCCTCTCGGATTTTGGAAGGCGACTGCGTCCCGAAAACCCAATTGTGAGACAGCACCATTTCCCTGGTATGTGAGCAATACTTCCTTTGGATTTTCGGTTCATTCATACCCACTTTTTATCGTTCTACGCCCTCTGCTCGGTTCGCGATCAGCAAATATCTGATCTAGTTCACGTGGGCTGTATTCTTCCGGATTGATCTACTGAGGTGAACTTTATCCTCTGCCATTTCTTCTCGTCTGCCACACCAATCGAAAAGTTTCTCCGGTTTCCTGCGCGATCCACCCAGCCTACACCACTCAACTTCGGAATCGACGCGTTTCCCGAGCAGATGGAGCAGCAGATTGAGCAAGTCGTGCAGGCGATCGCTATTGCATCGGATCCGAGCCAGACAGCCCTTTACCAGCAGGCTCTTGGGTACATCCAGAATATCCAGCAAAATGCGAACGAGACTTGGCAGCTCGCGCTGCACATCTTTGTAGACAGCAATGGCGATGGTCGGAGAAAATACCCAACACAGGCCAGGTTCTGGGCGTTGCGGGTGTTGGACGACTTTCTGGATAACCGGTGAGCATGCCTTGTTCTGCTGTCATTGTCTAGTGTGGGGATCTTGTATGCCAGCGAGGTCTCTGACTCATTTTCTTTGAGGATCCCACCTGTGCCACCCCATGGACTCATGCTGACTCGATGTACAGGTTTGATCCCCTCGACCCAGAAACGTTCCAAACGCTGCAGCAAGCGTTGATGAACTATATCCAGTCGGAATTCGTTGGTGGGCCAGCGGAGGCCGAGGCGAGCTGTGTGTGCTACCTGATTGCGCGACGTACATCCCAACTGATCGTCATGTTCAGTCCTCAGGAACAAGTTCTCGCACACACTTACGCTATTCTTCCTCCGCACCTACGTCGACCAGTGGCCCTCCTTCTTCACCGACCTTTTCACCCTCATCCAGCCAACAGCCCAGAGCTCTACAGCCGGGTTCAACCGCCATGTTTCGCTGCTCTTCTTCCATTTGGTGCTGGAAATCTCGGGAGAGGTGGCTGATCAGATGATTAAATCTGCGCGGACGTGGACAGAGGAGAGGCATGTGCGAGATGCAAAGGTCAGAGATGCGGTGAGGGAACGGGACGCAGCGAGGATCAACGAGGCGGTCCTGACAATTGTCGCGGACAACACTGAACGCATGAATAGGTGCCGGGAAAGTGGGTCGTCGCAAGAGTTGGCAGACGCGATTGAGGTTGTAGATTGGGGTGTGAGGACATTTGGATCCTATGTCGGTGAGTACCAGTCAATACTTATCTCAAAGAAAGCCTAACCCGTCGGCAGGATGGATCGACATAAACCTCACCGTTACCCCGACCACTGTCCCTCTCCTCTTCAAGCTGCTCGCCGACGCGTCCTTACCCATCCGGCTAGCCACTTCGGTTGCCCTACTTCGTATCGTCTCAAAAGGCCTGAAGGAACCCAGCGATAAGCTGCAGCTTTTGAAGGTCCTTTCGTTGGGAGAGGTTCTGGATGCTCTGGAGACAAAAACGCGGAAAGAGCAAGTGGCACGGGGAGACGATACCGATGAGGCAGAGGAATCCTACCGTGAAGCTCTTGGAAAGCTTCTCAATGTCCTGGGCCTTGAACTCACAAAGCTCGTTGACGAAGCTTCTGCTCCAGATAATGTTAAAGCAGAGGCTCAGGCGTACCTGCAGCAACTCCATCCTGTAATGCTGAACTTCCTGGCGGATGACTACGATGATACAGCATCGACCGTGTTCCCACTACTGCAAGTTATCCTTTCCAACGTGAGCCACCCTCACTTTCTTTGCAACCTTGGTCTGATCGGTGTTTTAGTATAAGAAAGCGCGGAAAGTGTCTACGGAACCGATCGATGACCAAAAGCGCGCATTCCTGACCAGAATGCTGCAGGTTATTCTGCAAAAAATGAAGTGGAACGAAGAGGCAGAACCGGACGACGTCGACGACGATGACAATGCAGAATTTGAGAAGATGAGGAAGGACTTGAGGACGTTCATGGACTCTATACTCACTGTCGACCAAGACCTCGTCACAGGTGCCATCCAGACACTCGCACTTCAGACCATCTCCGCGTATCGAAGTGGGCAACAGCTCAAATGGAACGACGCAGAGCTTGGTATTTACCTCGTCTTCATCTTTGGTGAAATCAACAAAAGTGAGTCATGGTGTAGGTGCCAGTCCTGCTGGAACTGACGACTTGAACCACAGCCGGTGGCAAGGGTAGGGCTGCGTTCTGCCACGCGCCCATTCTTTCCGATAAGGAGAAGCTTGCGCACATTGACAAGAAGAAGATTGATTATTCAGAATTCCCACTTACGAGTCATGGCGAAATGCTGTCTGCGCTGGTACAATCCGGTGTTGCATCATATCCAAATCGTGCGGTTTCCCTGCAATTCTTCGAGACCGTCGCCCGGTATCCCGACTTCTTCAAAGTCCGGAAAGAGTGCATCCTTCCCGCCCTCGAGGCAATGATTGACAGCCGGTAAGTCGGTTAGTGGTGTCTTCAGGACGCTTGAGCTAACGGGATTCTCAGAGGGCTGCATAACTCCAATGCAACATACCGTTCACGACTGTTCTATCTCTTCCACCGATTCATCAAGGAGTGCAGAAACGAAATCCAGCCAGAGATCAGCGTCACCATTATCAACAACATGCGTGACTTACTCCCTATCGAAGTCGAGATTCCCGAACCTGAAGAGCCCGAAGCGGACCTCCTCACAGAAGCCCTCAAGAGCTCTATGTTCGATTCGCAGCTTTACCTTTTCGAGACAATCGGCATCTTGATGTCTGTTGTGAAGGATCCAGAACAGCAGGGAGCGTTGCTTTTGTCGACTGTGAAGCCGTTCATGGACGAGTTGTCTGCGAACCTACAGAGGTTTACGGCTGGGACTCAGGACCTTGTGCCTGTGGTGAAGGTCCATCATATTATTATGGCTCTGGGTAATATCTCGAAAGGTTTCCCGGATTACCCTGCGTCTGCGCCTGAAAACTATATGGTCCCTGCTGTGAAGGTTTTCTCGGAGGTTGCGCAAGCTATTCTGGTCTGTTTGGAGGCGATGAATGTCCTCAAGCCGATTCGGGACGCGGTAGGTCTCTGAGGTATATCGTTGAACATTACATGCTGACTTTATCTCCCTCCTCAGACACGCTTCGCATTCTCCAGAATCCTTGCCACTGCTGGTCCCTCCGTTACTCACTTCATCCCTACCCTCATGAACAACCTCCTCGCCCACTTCGAGCCGTCAGAACTGGTTGACTTCATGAACTTCATTGGGCTTCTCATCCATAAGCTCCAGAAGGACATGTTCGACGTCCTCGACAAGCTCATCGGCCCTCTCAACGCACACATCACTGCACTACTCTCTCAAGCAGCTTCTGGGACAGACGAGCTGCGCTCACAGAGCGAAACGAAGAGTGCTTACCTTAATCTCCTCATCGCTGTTGTTTCTTCTGGGCTGCAAGGTATTTTCACCTCAGAACGTAAGTTATACGTTGTTCATACCTCAGACATCTTCGTTGCTGACTAATGTTCAGGAAACTCTGCGTCTTTCGAACCCCTCCTTGGAAGTATGCTGCAACTCGTGGAGGATCTCTCAGATACTCGAAGCCAGAAGGCCGCCCTTCAATTCTTCAACCGCTGCATCACTGTCTGGGTCAGCCTGCCTCTCCACCCAATTCAGCTTCGGTCAACGGGCAACAACCAGAATCCACGGGTCTCCCCGGCTTCGACAGGTTCATCTACGAGCGAATCGTCCCCACAGCCTTCGCCGTCCCTTCCTTGCCCAACTTCAAATTGACAGATGGGCAGAACATCGTCGTCTTGGGAGAGGTTGCCGCACTGTTGCAGACGGTGGTGAAGGTACGAGGGCACGAAGCGCAAACGTACTTTGCGACCGTGTTCCTCCCTTCGAAAGGCTGGCCAGCAGATGCTGCTATTGACTTTTCGACGAAGTTGCAGGAGCTGGATTCGAAGGGGTTCCGGAAATACTTTACAGATTTGATTAGGGCTGCAAGGGCTTCTTCATGACATTGGATATAATCTCCCCGCTCGTATTAGTACACCCTAAAGCTTTGACCTCCCTTGTTACTAGTTTACTGTAGAGTTGTGTTTGTCGCTTTGACTATGGTGCTCTCGGTTCCTTTTCACTTTACGACCCTATTTACACGCCACTTTGTACATGACCCCCATTCATCACATTGTTCCGGTTATTCTACTCTTTCTCGACTCCCTTCTACTAGGTACATTGTATTTTGCAGTCCTTGTATTCTCAGAGGTGTTGAAGATAGGGGCTACAAGGACAATGCCGTGCGATCAAATCAATGCCAAATAAGCTCACTAATGACGCTGAAGCGCCCAAGCAAGCGAACCTGAACATCACGCGGCTCCGTTTGACTCAATTCCCCACCTTTTTCACCCACTATGTCGACCGGTACGAGGGATTGGTATTGATTATTGGAGTTCAGGGCGTACTTATACATGGTCTGCAGTACGACGTCCAGGTGGTCGACCCAAAATCGTGCGTCCCGATGGTCAATCTTAATGAGAACAAGTGTTGACGCGACGAGGCCCACAGAAACCACCAAAGAAGGTGAATTGTATGGTCATTTGAGGGATATAACTGAGCCTGACATGGGTATACAGCACGGAGCCGACTTCTCTGCAGACAAGACATGGTTGGCATTGTCGAACAGCATCAGGGAGGTGCAGAACCACAATGCATCCAACCTGTCTTTCGAGGAGAATTATCGATATGCGTACAACATGGTGCTATACAAGAAAGAAGACATGCTGTATAACGGCGTCGCACAACTGGTAGCCCAACACCTCGACACTCTGGCGAACGAGAAGATCATACCTCGATTTCCGGCTGGTTCAATAGGTGACCCTATGCAGAAAGCACAGCAGGGCGAGTTGTTGCTGAAAGGTTGAAGGAGGTGTGGGATGACCACGAGAGTATCATGACGAAGCTGGGGCAGTTGTTGAAGTACTTGGTGCGTCCACAATCCGCTAGTGCCGTCCACATCGCGCTAAGGTCCACTCCAGGATCGAATATACCCGGAGAAGGCAAATGTACCGACCACCTGGGGGAAGGGGCTTGAGCTCTTCCTCCGGCATATTATCAAGACACCCATAAAGGAACACCTTGTAGCAGCGATCCTCGAAATGATCTATTGCGAGCGCGAAGGCTACGCCATCAACCGCTCCGCCGTGAAAGGCTGCGTCGATGTCTTCCTAGGTCTGGAAACAGACCATGGGACGGTGTACAAGCGCGACTTGGAGCAGCAGTTTCTTCAGGATTGCGAGAAGTATTACAAGAAGGAGGCAGCAAAGCTCCTCAGCACCTGTGAATGCCCTGAGTACCTGCGGCGGGTGAGTGCCCCCACAATGGCTTAGCTCCCGTACTAATCGGTCATAGGTGGAGGAACGGTATGAGTCTGAAGACTCGCGGATACACCATTACCTCTCGGTTCAGACGAACAATGCTCTGAAGCAAATCCTTGAATCCACACTCCTCATACCCAACCTCTTCACCGTCATTTCCATGCCGAACTCTGGCTTGGATATGATGATTGACATGAACAAGCTCGACGATCTTGCGCGTTTGTACCGGCTCTATCAACCGGTCTCTGGTGGTCTTTCAGTTCTGAAGAAAGCGTTACGCGAATCTATTACGAGAAGGGGAAAGGAGCTGAACGAAGCATCGCTGGGGTCTGCTGGAAATGATGGGGATGAAGATGGCGAAGAGGATGGTGCAAGGCGGAAAGAGAAAGGGAAGGCGAAAGCGCGTCCAGTCCCTGGTGCCACCCCTGCTATCAAGTGGGTTCAGGATGTACTTGATCTCAAGGACAAGTTCGATTCGGTATGGAAGGATGCGTTCAAGTCAGACCGAGACATTGAAGCAGCACTCAACGAGGTTTGTCGCCACGTACCCCCTGGAAAACGTGGCCTCTCATCTTATTTATAGGCTTTCGAGTCGTTCATCAACAGCCATCCCAAAGCACCGGAATATACCTCCCTCTTCATCGACGACCATCTCAAACGGGGTATCAAAGGACTTACAGACGCGGAAGTGGACTCGATTCTCGACAAGACGATTACTGTCTTCAGGTATATCTCGGACAAGGATGTCTTCGAGCGGTATTACAAGAACCATCTGGCGAAGCGGCTACTACTCAAACGCTCGGTGTCTGATGATGCTGAGCGTGGTATGCTTAGCAAGCTGAAGATTGAGTCTGGGATGCAGTTCACTTCGAAGCTTGAGGGTATGTTCAACGATATCAAGACGTCGGCGGATGCTATGGTAGAGTACCAGAACTATATCGCGAAGCCCCAGCGAACGGTATGTTCCCTTTTTATGTTGCATATCATGGGCCTTTCTCAATCTTTGTAGGCGCCTGCTGTGGACATCAGCGTAACTGTCATGACATCAACCTTCTGGCCGTACTCAGCACCGGCGGTTGCACCTGTTATGCCTGAGATACTCACGGAGTCGTGCAAATCCTATGAAGGATTCTACTATTCAAGACACTCTGGTCGCCGGTTAACATGGCTTCCTTCAATGGGTAACGCAGACGTCCGAGTGGCCTTCCGCGCTCGGAGTCACGACCTGAACGTCTCAACACATGCACTAATGATTCTCTTGCTCTTTGAGAATCTGGGAGATGACGACTTCCTCACATACACCGTTAGTGTGCTACCCCCTACCTGCCTTCCTTGTCTCATTCGCTTTCTGCAGGAAATTAAGGATGCCACTTTGATTGAAGAGGCCGAGTTGAAGCGGAATCTCCAGTCCCTGGCATGTGCGAAGTACAAAGTACTGAAGAAGCACCCGCACGGGAGGGATATCAATAACGATGATTCCTTCTCATTCAACGTCGACTTCTCTGAGAAGATGCAGAAAATCAAGATCAGCACTGTCTCTTCGAGACCGGAGAACAACCAGGAACGGCAAGAGACCCAAGGCAAGATTGACGAGGAGCGGAAACACCAGATGGATGTACGCTACATCCGTTCAATGACAGCTGCGACTTTGCTGACGGTGCCCATTCTAGGCTTGCATTGTCAGGATCATGAAGGACAGGAAACATATGAAGCATAACGATCTCGTCATCGAGGTCACCAAGCAGCTTGCGTCTCGGTTCGCTCCAGATCCCCTTGCTATCAAGAAGCGTGTCGAAGCTTTGATCGAGCGGGAGTATCTCGAGCGATGTGAGGATCGTAAATCATATAACTATCTGGTATGCCCTTCGCTCTGCCTCGACGTCTGCGTTTGGCTAACATTTGTCTGTCTGTTGTAGGCTTAGCGCTAGTCTTTTTGCATTATCATGCTCTAACTGTATTATCTAATTGGAACTCTCCTGCATTTTGTTTCGCAAGGCTTTCATATTCGTCACCCCATGTTTGTATAGTTCTAGCACAAGCGCTGGCTCAGTTCCCATTTCAAGTTCCCTTCAACTGCTCAATGTTGCATCGCTTTCAAAACTTGTATTTCTATTCCCCATAATTACATTCACCCGTTCTTAGTGCATCACTAGAAAGCTGCGCTCGTGGCTTACGGGATTGGCCCAGTGGCGTCTAAGTATCTTGTATCAACACCATCTGTACTCCAGATCGATTTTCCCTCTGCAGTAAGCAAGACTCGGAATCGTTTTCAACGAGGTCGCCTATTGCATGTTTTTACCGACGGTCCTTTCTCTTCCGAGTTGGGGGTGATCTCAGAGGGCCACCTATCGCGACAGCTACCCCAGCATCCTTGAGGGCCTTGGCCATGCCGTAGAAGTTGTGCCTCGCCGCCAAATCCGCATCTAGTGCACGATACATCACAACGACCGACGTCAAAGTATCCGACGGACCCTCGAATACCAACTGCCTCCTGTCATCGAGTGTGGCGACCTGGTGGGGACGGCGATCCTTGACAAGGTTGAAGACGAGACTGAAGTCGAACTCGGGCTCGGCCTCCAGCAAGTGTAGTTCTTGAAGGGAGGGGAAAGGTCGGCCACCTTTCGCAGTTGGATCGTTATTGAATGGCCCGCAGTTACCGAAGAACTCATGCAACCGCTCGACGGATCTCAATGTCAGATGGACGAGAGACGGGATTTCGTGGATCTTCAAATTGGTGAGAGCGCCGGTATGGAAGTCCATGTTCGAGAGGTATAAAGTCCGCAGACAGGTAACCTCTTTCATAAGGGGACGCCACCAAAGTTCGGCATAGGCGTTCGGTATCCAAGAGTTACCTCTCCTATCCAATTCTACCACCAGGTTTTGCAAAGCCGGAGCCTGGATGAATTGAAGATGCTCGATCTCCTCCACCCGCTTGCACCGCTTTACTCGAAGTGTTCGCAGCTTAGGAAGTGTGATCCCTTGGGAGAGGCGGCTCACCAACGGCGTGCCTGTCTCTAGACGGGTTATGAAATCTGAGGAGTGGTTATCAAAATCCAAAACCAATGTTTCGAGGTTGAGCTCCCCGATTGCCTGGTCTTCGCCTCGCAAGACCCTCCGTCTCCACCACGCCCCGAGCAGTCCATCCACGGCGGTATAACCCATTCAATGTCACGGTTAGCCGTAATTAATATTGACTCCACGTTTTTAGCCCACAAGGATGCCGCACAGAAGCCCACGAGGCAGGCCGAAGCCCACCTCGTCGTCCCAGCTGGCTTCCCAGAGGAGGAGGTCTCCGACCCCATTACAGAGACCCTTGCATCCCTCTCAGGCTGTCGCCCGGGTCATGTAACCCCGGCGATGGTCAGCACCACGGACTTAGCCAGTGAGTAAATTTGAAAGTACCCCTCGTCCTTGTGTAACAATCCCGCTGATCGACGCGCGCCCAGGTTTTTCAGAGTCTCAGGAACTCTCGCGCTCGAGCATTAGAGATTTTAACTACCAGGCCCTTATCCTCCAGCTGGACCGCACCCTCGCGCATTTGGAGGCAGCCAATAGTCCTCCGTACACGGAAGCGCCTCTCGTGAGTAGTACTCAGTTCAACTTTTCGAAGCTTCTTCCATGAAATGATGCCTCTGCGCCAAACGCGAGTTCTATGATCGGCTTACATCTCTTCACAGGATGCTACAGCGGAGATCGGGGTCGCAGTCCCTGCCAATGATGAAGGTGCCGAGGAGGGCGATCTTGAGGCGGAGATCGAGAAGTAGTAGTGAAGTGCACAGCGATATCTCCTCAAGTGTGCTTCTCATCGTCTTCTCGAAGCACAAGAATCCTGGTGCAGTGACCTCGGAGCCGAGAACAGTTGCATATACGATGTGGACTTGTCGTTGACGACCCCGCCACTGTCCTCATTGTCTAATCAAAGGTGCTGTGCACCGGCGGACACTAACGTTACCCTTACCTTGTTCTGTTCGGACTCGAATGTTGTTTTGGTACAAGATATTACGATGTTCAAGTTTGATGCGGGTTCCTCAAATAAGTTGCTATGCAACCGCGCTAGAACAGGTTGCAGGCCCGAGACGGACGGCTTGGGTGACATCTTCACCTTCCGAATCCTTTCGGGAGCACCAATCGTTCAGAACTTCCAGTAGTGATGTCGCTTCAGCACCGTAAGGGTAATTAATTGCTGGTTCCCGTGGCCATAGATGGCTCCACTAAAAAATTCATAGCCCGAGGGTGTCACGATATTAAAACGCGATCGAGGCATCGACCCAACATAACGGTGGAACCCAGTTTCCCTCGTCGTCACAATCACACCGTAGCGCGTTCACACTACCCTCCACAGCACATCCACGCACCCGCAACGCCTTCTTCTGTTTCCTCGAGCCATGACCAAGCTTCTCCCTTCGCTCATCATCGCCGCCGACGTCGGTCATTCCAAGGTTCGGCGTGGCAGACGCAAGTCGGACGAGAACTCACTCCCGGGCCATCCTGGGAAGAGCGGCGGACTTGGATCTACCCTTACAAGGGCACGCCGTCACGGTTCGGCAATGCGTAGTATTCGAAGTGGGGAATTCAAGGCTCCATCCGTCCAGGATCGAAGTAAGCAACATCTACCCTCTAACGCGTTTCGTTGGCCAACCCACACGGTCTCTTCACACTAGAGCGTGGTATCATGCCTCAAGCCCGTGTCCCCCTCGCTCCTATCACGCCGAATGATGGGGTTACGACGACCATGAACGACAGTGCCATCCCTGAACACGACTCGGACTCGTGTGGCGCTTCCATCTTCAGCCCCTCCTCCCCCGTCCAAACGCCTCCCTCTGCTCAAGTGACCCTACCAGGCACCCCGAGTCGGGAACCCTCGAACCCGCCGGATAATCGCCGTGTCCCGAGGCCTCTCCCAGGTTCTGATCTATCGGCTAGCGACAAAGTGGCAAGAATGAAGACCAGCGCCGACGCCATGGAGAGGAAGATAGAAGACCTGGAAGATCTTGTTGGTTCTTTCCGCCGAAAGTTGAAGCGTGTCTCCGTGGGCTTCATGGAATTGAGGTACGAGGTCGACCACGTGTCGCAACAGTTCGAGGCGCTCGAGGAGGACCACTTCAACGCTCTGGAGAACTTGGACAAGGGGAGAATTAGATGCGGGTCTTACATCGAGAAGTTGAGAATTGCCGAGAAGGAACTTGACCATATCCACCAAGCACATCCTGAGCTTATGCAAGACGTTTGTCAAGACTCCCAGATCAAGTCGTGGAGCCCTATCTACAAGGTGTTCCAGTAGTAGCCATTATATCGTATTCCCTCGTATACCCCTCTAGAAATCCCTTAGACTACCTTACATCCAGCAATTAATCACTTTTCGATCGACTATTCGTCCCGGTCAACGGGCGCCAATTACCGGCCCGCAACATCCGCCCTGCATTGATGGCGGTTGTTGTGCAGCGTGCGTTGTTCTCCCGTGCCATCATCATGTTCACCTGGCGCGTTCACTGGCGGCCCGATCATTTCTGTTTCTCGACCGTTGACTCGCCGGACGTTCAAGAAGTTAACGCCGACTACTACGCCAACAGCTTGCGCTCGTGTCTTGGTTCACCCAACTCACTGTAGTGCCTCTGTTTCCAACATCGTTTTTCATTTTGAACCAACTGTCCTTACAACACGTATCAGCCTGAACAGCGTTGATGCCTTCGGCAGTCTCTGGAAGCTCAGGCGTCAAGCGCTCCTCCTCGGCGCTGGACCGTGACAATTCTTGCGGTGCTTGTGGTATGAGCTTCAAGGTACCGCACCTGCTCAGCAAGCACCAGCGATCGTGCTTGGCGACCCAAGAGGAGCTGGACCGGATACGCAAACAGGCCGCAGAATTGGCCTACTCAGGCATCCACGCAAGCAAAAGAAGGCGCGTAGGAGAAGCATCCCGTCGTGTCATTCAGCCAGCCAGTGGTAGTACAGCACGCAGTGGTAATGTTGACCAAGTCGGAAATAACGACCCTCCTGTGGTGCCACCGCAGACTGAGCCTGAGGAATCGACCAGATGAACGTAAGTGCCTTTCGAAAAAGGATCTTCGATCTCAGGTGTGACACGTCTCATGCGTACAGGTGGACACCACGGGAGGACAGCTGCGGGGAATTTCATGTGCTCAGACACACGATGAAGGCGCAACTAGTGTCGCAGCTGGTATTTCGGTTTCCGTCGAGGGTGAGCGCAGCGACACACGCATGCTCGAAACAGTTGATGCTGACCCCATAATTAGCACCATCCCTTCACCGCGAAATGATTGACTGCGCCTTTAACGCTACCAATGCAACTGTAGTGGCCTCATATAGTCATACCTCGAAGCAATCCCTTGTAGTCCAGTCGACCTCAGAGGCGGGAATGAGCATAGATTCTGTTGCCACTACAGCTTACGGCCCTAACAACAAGCGCTACGACGAACGAACAATCCTGAGCTGCCAAGGATCAGCGCCTCACACACAAGTCCCCCCTTTCACTACGAGCCCTAACTTATTCGGGCTGCGCAAGAGATACCAGAACGGTTGCGCTCCACAGAACGATCCTGATCAGTTGATCTCCTCGCATGATCTTTACGATTCTCGCAACCACCTGGCACCGTCACAGGAATGTGCGCCAAGCTCCGCACTCCAGGAGACGTCGAAGTCGTCGAGTATCGATGAACCCGGCAGTAATCTGGGAAATGCAACTGTTCCCAGAGCGCCAGATTCCTCAACGCCCGGTTGCCCAAACCAAGATTTTGGTGAAGCGAAGGCGAGATACTCCGATTCTGGTGTGAACGGAAGCGCAAAGTCTTTCAAGCGTAGGAAAACGAATGGCCAGGAGCGAGAGGGCAACGAGCCGGGGAAAGCGGATTGGCAAGCTCGCGAGCCTTCGATAAAGGGAAATGCAAGCACTCCAAGAGAGTCGAGCTCCTCGAGGCCCGATCGCTCGAACAGGGGATCAGGACGAGCGACGGGCCCATCTACCGGCCGTGGAACGAATAAAAAAGCAAGCGCTCTCAAGCACAAGGAGCCGGATGACCCGGAGAAGAAGCAGTATGCTCCGTTCCCCAATCGATCTTCATTCGAGCTGGGTGAATGGTTTCATGGTCAAGGGAGTCAGAAGTCGCTGAAGGATTTCCAAAAACTCGTTGGGGTCCTCACTAGCCCAACCTTTTCACTCGACGACCTAGAAGACGTCAAGTGGACGAGGGTATTTCAGGAACTCGGGAAGAACAAGGACGAGATCATACCCTCCAGGTCTCAGTGGGTTGATGACTCGGGATGGAAGACAACCGATGTTGAAATCGAAGTTCCGATACATAGCAGGATGGGACAAGGGCAAGGGATGGAGAAACGAGTCGCTGGGACGCTCCACCATCGCAGTATTGTGTCCATTCTGGAGGAGAAAATCAGGAATGCGGATGCGTCCAAGTTCTTTCATCTTGACGGCCATGAGTTGATCTGGCAGCCTGATCCCGCGTCGCACGGGGCGCCAGAGTTTCGCGTTCTCACCGAGCTCTATAACTCCGATGCGTTCTTGAATGCTCAGCGGGAGCTAAAGACCAACCCCCCCGCTGAAATTGGAGACTGCAGTCTGCCAAGAGTCGTGGTTGGTGCCATGATGTGGTCAGACGCAACACACCTGTCAACTTTCTCCACTTCAAAGTTGTGGCCGCTCTATATGGTTTTTGGAAATGAGAGTAAGTATCACCGGAGCAAGGACGCCTCCGAATTCTGTCATCATGTAGCATATTTCGACTCGGTGAGTGGTATCTATGTCGGCGTGTTTCTGGTTCGTCGCTCACACAGATCCTTGTAGCTTTCCGACAACTTCAAAGACTATATCACTGATAGAACAGGTGGCAAGGTGCCGCCCAATCTCTTCGCCTACCTCAACCGAGAGCTATTTCACGCTCAATGGGTCATCATCCTTGACGATGACCTCCTCAAAGCGATCATTGAGGGCATCATCATTGAGTGTAGTGACGGGGTGATGCGAAGATTCTTCATTCGAATCTTCACTTACTCCGCCGACTATCCGGAGCGGTATGTTTCATAGTTCAGGTATCGTGCAATATAGGTCTGATCATAAGTATACTACATCTTCAGAGTTTTGATTGCCACAATCAAAGGTCGAAGTGACTGCCCGTGTGTGCGGTGCCTCGTCCAGAAGCAAAATCTCAGCCAAATGGGAACAGCTGAAGATCTCGCCTTCAGAGAAGCCAACCCGCGCGTCGACACAGCTGCGCGACAGAAGCAGGTTACCGACGCACGGGAGGCCATCGCCAGTGGGCTTGCTGTCGGCGGTGATGCTGTCGTCGTTCACCTGACACACTCAGGTGTTCCGACCATAGTTCGTGCCATTCATTCACGTCTGAGGGTCGTAAACTAACCCTATTCACGTCTTCTCTAGAATGCATTTTCTGCACGGCTATCACCTACGGGCTTCGACATTTTTCGCTCCTTGGTCGTCGACCTTTTGCATGAATATGAGATTGGCGTTTTCAAGGCGCTATTCCTGCATCTCATCCGTGTCCTCGAAGCTTCATCGTCCGGCTCAGTCCTCGTACATGAGCTAGACAAGCGGTAAGACCCACTCAGTCTATACACTATTTTAACAGCGGATATGCTCATGAGTTGAAAGGTACCGAGCTGTCCCAACTTTCAACCAGACCATCCGCCGGTTTGCTACTAACGTCTCACAGCTGAGAAGGCGCGCGGCTCGCGACTACGAGGACATCTTACAAGTGAGTAGTGTCCTCTCATACCAAAGCTTTACCCTAATGCATGCCAGTGCGCCATACCGACATTCTGTGGATTGCTCCCTGCACCTCTGGACGGCCTAGTCCTGAAGCTCTTGTACCTAAATGCACGTTGGCACGCTCTCGCAAAGCTTCGTATGCAAACGGAAGCAACAATTCTTCTACTCGAAGAGGTCACAGTACAGCTAGGCGATCAGTTCAGGCGTTTTGTGAAGGCCGTCGACAAGATCAATACCGTGGAGACAGCTACTGAAGCTCGTAAAAGGTCCAAGGCGCGGAAAAGTAAAGACGCCCAACCGCCTGCGAGTTCTGTTGGAGGTCAATCTCAAGATCTTACGGCGCCAAATACCAGTGGATTGGAAACTTCCCCTCCGCCAGCACCGGCTAGTTCTACGCCGCCTCCTACCTCTACCGCGGTGACTCCTACCACCGTTACCCCGCCGTTGCCCTCTGCCGCATCGACACTGAGCGCAAATGCCACATCGGCAGTATCAAGTGAAATTGTAGCATTGTCTCCCACAAACCATTCAACCGCGACCACAGCCACGGCAACCACTGAATGCGGAATACCCCTCGCAAGTCCTCCCACTACTGCAAGTCAGCCACGTCGCCTTCCTCGAGTTAGGTTAATAGTCCGTGAACCCGAGCCATCCACTTTACAGTCACCGCAGTCCGCACAATCAATGTCCCTAGCAGAACCGGCGCCCGTACCGCTTCCCTCTGATACCGAGGGCTCTCCCTCGGCACAACCTCCGTCCACATCCTTCTCGACTTCCGAAGCCTCGTCTTCCATAAATCAACCCACAGAGGTTGCGCTCTCAGCACATGGGAGTTCCACACTCCTCTCACCGTCAATCCTGGAACCGAAGCTCAAGGCCCTCAAGAACTCTGATCTTAGAGACATCCTAATGAAGGCAAATCAGAAACCGGCACTGAAGACAACCAAGTCGGTTCTCATATCCCGCATTCTCGCCTCAACTACTGCGCAGGCGGCATACAATGAGTTGTACGGAAAGTGAGTCCAACATGAGTCGTTCTTGTTGTTCTCACACTGATCATCTCACAGTAACGGCTCGAACAAGAATCAGTCGGCTGCCAGAGCACTCGCGGGAGGGGAAGGATCGACAGGAGACTCAGTCGCAAATGCCTCTGGCGGGAGCAAGTCAGGGAAGACCACTGGCACCCGTCGTGCAAAGAAGATGAACATCGCCACTGTTAAATTCCATGCGCTGGGACACTACCCTTCCACCATACGGTTGTTCGGGCCTTCAGACTTGTACTCTACGGAATGGGTAAGCCCACCCACGATGCCTACTACTTGATACTCATGATGCGTTGCTACAGGGCGAAAGTTTCCATCGGTCTCCGAAAACGTGGTTCAAGTCAACTTCAAAACGGCAGATCAGAAAAGAATTGTCGAGACATGAGAGGAAAAGAGCCCGCCTGAAGAAAACAAAACAGCGGATCTTATCCAAGGTCCAATCTCACAAGGCTCAGGATCTGAAAGAACAGCGTGCGGCAGCCCGGAACCCCGATATCCACCATTATATCGGCCCATCCAGACAGACGCCCATCCACTTAGTCGAATTTGGGCAAAACGGTAAATTTCTCTACGATGTAGCCTCTTTGGTGAGCACGGCCACCGCCTTCCCGTTGCAAGCCATGTCTAACGGTGTATCCGGTTCATAGCACTTCACTCCAGATCTCAAGAAGTACCTTTTCCGCAGGTATATCGCTGATGGAAACCCAGAAGTTGGCCCTCAGGACTGGGACGATTTGCACCAGATATATGACTGGTCCCAGGTAATACTCAAGAACGATGTCCTCTACGCCCACCGTATAATGCGTATCAAGTACACCACGTACGACGCCAGGCGAGACGAGGATATCATCCATATCGAGACTGACCAGACGAATGTCATGCTGCACAACCCGCTGTATGCCTACGGAACTTCGGTTCACCCTTTCGTCTACGGCAAGGTGATTGCTATCCTGCATGCAGACGTAGGATTCGTAGGAGACATCGGTCAATGCGAGGGCGAGTACATCTATCGTTCAACAGAACTTCTTTGGGTTCGGTGGTATCGGTTGTGCTCCAATTCCGGCGAGTTTGCCCTCGATGAAGTCGAGTTGCTGCCTATGGACGAACCGGAGTCCCACACATTCATCAACCCATCGGATGTGGTTCGTGCATGCCATATCGTCCCGAAGTTCGCCGAAGGGCGAAGATACCCCGATGGTATTGGCAAATCTGCCCTCGCAAACGACGGAGCGGACTATAAGAAATATTTTGTGAACAGGTACGTCATTTCCCAAACTATGTCGGGCTATTGCTAGGTCAGGGGGATATGTGTTGATTTCGACCAGGTTCTCAGATAGAGATATGTTTCTACGCTACGAATGGGGCTTGGCCGTTGGGCACACCTATACCCACAGCAACGCTGCAGAAGCCAACAAGAAGATCCTCTATCGACACACTCCCGGTGGGGTGGACTCGCCTTCACCCACGGAGAACGACAGCCCGAGTGAACCAAGCCCAGCGTTGACGAGGGATGCTGTTTCCGACCCTGATTCGACCCAACCCATCGATCCGGATGGAAACGACTCTAATCTTGCAGAACACTCCTCATTGATGCTGCGACCCGACACTGACAATGCTCCTGATCTGTACAGCGACGAAGAATCCGGTTGGAGTGGATCCTACAGGGGGGTAGCGGATGATGATGACTATCAAAGTGATGAAGGTCGCGACTCCGAGCATGAGAGGCATGATGAAATGTTCGGAGATGAGGACTAGTACTGAGATAACTGTATGTCCCTCCCTGTGAGTTCCAATTGGCCTTAAAGCTTGAACAATCGTCCCGTTGATTCGACCTGTGCCAGCCTTAGGCAGTACACGCCACGTTCTTTTACATCCGCCAATAGCCCTAGTATAATACACATTGTTATGCATTTGTGACGCGCTTGCTACTCATAGAGGTAAGCATGGTGTTGCGATACGGTACAAGCTCGTCGTAGCGGTGAGGACAGGCATAGCGTCCGAGTCCTGGCTCGGTGCCAGTCGGCACCCGACGCTTGACCAAAGGAGTGCATGTGACCTCAGATGCATAACCTATATATACTCTGTTTCCTGGCTCCCATCAGAACGCGACGATCGCTTCTGTATCTCATCCGACACCCTTCCCCACAGACATAGCCGTGAGGTAAAGTTCTGGCGCTTATGTTCTGTTTCCTGCCCTCGCTGATGATCGTTCCTAGGCTGGTTTCGTCTTCCTAGAGGCAATTCCCACAACCTGTGGTCGAACGTCATGCCCGCGAAAGCAGACGATCGATGTCAGCCTTTCTCATGGATGACATCGATGGCGGCTGACCGCCCAACTAGCCCAGTCCGGCATGTTTTCAGAAGCGCCTGAAGGTCCTGGCCGGCTTGTCAGCCTCCTGCAGATACTTAAAGGCTGCCTTGCAGAGCCTGAGTCCCAGCATTCGCGTCTGCGCTGAGACTGGGGCTTCGGTTCAACGAGACCCCTTGTCATTTCCTATCCCAGTGGTTCCCCCTGACTCATTCGACATCTTTCCTTCGATACAGCGTTATGGCTTACAGCCAGGTACCGCTCAGCACTCCTGCCAGTGGCCGGCACGAAGATATGCCTGTCCTTTACAGGGCGTTCAATCATCCTTTACTTCGGACTGCTACTGGAGTGAGGAACGTCTATATCGGATACATGCAAACAGACTCGAAGTCCATGCGACAGTACTACGAATTCGAGAGGAAGATGGGCTGCCCCGACGGTGATGTCGCAAAGTGGAAAGATTGCGGTGAGCGCTGCCATCCTCGACGCCCTGTGGTCGCAGTGTACTCAATTCCCCATGTCGTAGGTCTTGTGGAACTCCTCCCGGGCGATTACCTCTTTCTGAGGGATCCGGTAGTGTCGGAAGACCCCTCCAATGACACTCTAGCGGTGATGGTAACTGGTCGGTGAGTTATGGTTGCTAAATTGTCTAGTCATGGTCTTCTAAGCGCGGTGTGCAGATCACACCATGGAGACGACGAAATCAGCGCCTTTGAGACTGCGACACAACACATACTAGGACCGAAGCATGAGCGAAGCCCTGGTTCGACCGCGTTCGAAGATGTACTGCCAGAGCGGAGGGTCAAAGGGGCGAGAACTTACTCCATTGGATCCAGCGTCCAGCAACACCGAAAAGTCGTCGCGCCGAATGCGTCCTTGAACAAAGCGCACAGCCAGGATGGGCAGGTATACCAGGGCATGGTGAAGAGGTTGCTTGACGTAGGCGGCCAACATGGTTTCTTCCCTCACCGTTAGCTGACTACTTCAGTAGTCTACTTCCAGCTTGCTGCTCAACGTGCGGCGTTCGCTTCCGAAGGATTGTCGGACAGCACTGGAGGCAGATGATGAGCTAGCAGGGCGGGCAAGCGCTGGGAAAAGGGGAGTTTGGGGTCCAGGGGGAACTCAACTCAACATATCCGCAGCTGGGATCTCATCCTCCGGTTAGTCTACGAGCTGCGGCATTGTACATCGTATCAGTACTCAAGGACGCGGGTTGTCGTTTCTCAGATAAGAACCTAGAATCACAGCTGGGAGACTTTGGACGTCCGCATTACGATCCACTCGACAGCCCAGACCATCTGACAACGATGTTCTCGAATCCTGATCTCCCCAGGAACTATAATCCAGGCTTCTTTCACATCCTGCAGCTCGGAGTGTTCATTGCTCTTCGCAAGTATGTCGGTATCACATTTTCCGGGCGCAGGCGACACGTAGGAACGTCTCCCACTCCTCCAAAGGGTACCCCATCAGTGTCCTCTGCGTATCGCTTCACCAGCGTACACTACCCCCAAGCCGCAGCCTTGGACGGTTCATCTAGCTTCACACTGGCGTCCTTGCCCGGGAAGCCCAGTGGGTCACAGGCTCGAAATGGAGACGCTCTGTATATTACACCAGAGATGACGAATAAGGAGTAGGTATACCTTTCGATACAGTGAACCCCCCTCGCTAACTCTTCTGTGGGTAGGAATGCTGGCTTTGTGTCCCAAACCACCCGTCGTTCAACCTATGCCGGCAGTGGCCATGCTATAATGGACAGAGATTCTCATGTCACCTTCGTTGCGCGATCTCTCCACCAGCTCAACGCATATGTGTATAGGCAACTTCCCCCCATTTATAAGGTCAAGATCGACACTAAAAAGGCTATGGAAGCGATTAGCTACACAAATGAAAGAGGAAAGCGGGTCCGATTGTCCGATTGGCCTTCAGCTCCCAATGTACAGTCCGTGTCCAAGCAAAGGCGGAGCAATGAGAAGATCTGGAAAGCGTATCAGGAGAGAGTACGAAAATTCATTCCCCATGTTTCCGGTCGTAGTAGAGCTTCACGTCCATAGGTCTAGTACTAGTCTACTAGTAGTGGTTATACTACATCTCGTTTCGTAGGACTCCTGCAGAATGGATATGGTTATGCGCAGGCGTGTCAACTGGTGGTCGTACCAAGGCAAAACGAATGTGACCTTCACTTCGGTGCTTCCAGCTATTGAGTACTATCAGCGTTCTGTGAAGCCTGGATTGTAGCACTAGGGTTTAGGTCAGGGTATTCCCTGAGTTGGGATGTCAGTGCGTCGGTGGTACGAGGAGCGGTGCACAATCTGATGGTGTTCCCCTTCCGAACCCAGATCGGCCATGACAATGGAATATATTCGGAACCAGCACTTGATGCGTTGCTGGTCATTCGCTACTCTGCTACTCTTTCATGCCGACTTGGAAGCTCTCCAGAAGGGGTCCTCTGCCAGGTACGACTAGTCTGCCACAACTGCCAACACTACCAGATGCATCTGAGTGATGAATGGCTACAATAGCTGATATTGTTTGGTGGCATCCGATCAGATTTCGCCTGAATTCGGGGAGGGTTCCAGGCTGAGAGATCAATATCATGCAAGATTATCAACGGCAAACAACAACAACGATTGGGAGTCCTTATCTAATCTACCCAGGCATATCCTACAGGCAATTTTTCCGTGATGTTGTCACGGGGATCCTGACGGCACGGTCACATGGGCTGTCGCGACCCTTCATGTTGTATTTGTTGCGGTTTTGGTCAAGTTCGAACTTTCCACCTTGTTCTGTCTCAGCATTCATCGCCAACGTCGAGCTCAGACGTTGTCCTCAACGGCGACAGAGGCACGCAACGGCCACGAGCACCCGCTATACGACGCAACTCACAGGAACGAACCGCTCCCGACGCTCTTTACGCACCCACCATCCTTCAGCTCGAACGAGCACCAAGAATACCCGAATCTAAACCTCAAATCTTAAAGCAAGAATGGGATTCCTCAAACGACTCTTTTCCCTGGGAGGAAGGAAACACTCCAAGTCCAAGTCGTCTACAAAAGCAGACATAGGCAATCCGAAGTCCACAAGCACCACACGCAGCCCGAAATATCACACCGTCCCCGGCGTTCCCTACAACAACAGCACTCCAGCTTTACAGGAGGCTTCGAAGGAGGAGGAAGAGGATTCGGAAATCGCAGTGCATCGGCTACTACGATCTTCCAGCGCCCGTTGGGCAGTGGCTCACGAGGTGGAGAATTCCAACTTATCGCCAATGCGTACGCAAAGCTGGTTCCATTCATGCCATGTCTGGNTCTGACAATAGATTCTAGCCCACCCCATCAATGACGTTCTCTCCGCGTACAATGCACAGGCAGTCCAGGCTCAACCCACCGGCTATTCAACACTCCATCCAAGCGTCTCCACAGCTAGCATTGCGAGCGCGTCGCTCAGTCGCGGCGGCAGCTATAGCGTGAAGGTTTACGGTAAACAACGTCTTTCATCAGGCCCAGAAGAAGTTNTGTCCAACGAAGCAGCTAAAGCCAAGAGCAAGAATCGCGACAGCACTCACCTTAATGCTAATGACAGCAGGATGCTCAAATTACGCTCCGAACCCAGTATTGTCAGTCTGGTCAGCCTATATGACGATCAGGGCAGGCTTCCCGACGAGGTGTTCTCTGACCCTGTCAGTAGCGAGTGCCAACCCACTCCAAGACCAAAGAAGAAGGCCTCCCCCGTTCACGAAAGCGAAGAGGTGACCAGTGTGGGAAGGGCTCAATGCAAACGGAGTGGCTCAACGTTGCGCCAATTACTCGGGGCATCAACTAATGGACACCCAGAAGATTCCAGCGAAGGCGACATATCCTGGGCGGAACGTTTCCTGGGGTAGGTCTCCTCTTCTTTGCGCTGAATGCCAAACTGACGGCCGACACAGGGAAGCGGATGGCGCGGAAACGGATAACACATCCACTTCGGCTCGTTCTTCCATTGCCCTCCCAACACCAAGCTCCGCCCACGGCCACACACTGGCAGATGTATCCGTCATGACCGACATGTCTGTGGATAATCCTGCCATTTCCTCCATGGATGTCGAAGTCAGCATCTCCACCACCGCTTCTCAGATATTTGAGGACGATTCCTCCCTCACCGGCTCCAAGACCCCATCAAGGAACAGCGCACTCATCGATCCTTCCAAGACGCCTACTAATAGGCCCATGAGCCTCAGTTATAAAGGCAGCATTGGCCCAGGGAATACTCCTCAGAAACGAGCGTCGCAAGTATTCGGTTTTATCAAGAAGCGAGCCAGTAAAATGGTCGAGAAGGACCAGCGAGATTCTCCTCCAAATCTAGCTGGCGATTCTCATCTACCTGTGCCCACACGTAACCGGGATGAGCGGGAGGTGGACCCACAATCGACACCTCGATATTCATCCGAAAGCCGTCGCGATTCGGCGGTGAGCAAGGAGAAAGCCAGCGGTATTCCTGTTTACACCGCACCATTGGCTACCCCCAGTCGTTCTAAACCGGGCAGGACTTCGTCCGAGCGCATCGATTCTGGTGGCTTAGAGAACATGAGCCGGATGATGATGAGTAGGCTTTCCTTCACGCACGAATCACGAGAGGCCAACAAGAAGCACACAGAGGGCGAAAAAGCACCTGAGGCTGTCTCATTGCCAACTCTCGATGCTATTCCCCATACACCAATGCGCTCTGCCAATGAAACCGAAGCCGAAAAGAAGGAAAGGGATGTGAAGGTTCTCATGAGCGGGCCCGACCAAGGTCA
>JANDKE010000456.1:0-25070 GCA_027627275.1 Coprinellus aureogranulatus
AGATAAAGGTGGGAGGCTCATCGCCGCTTGAGGGTGCCTAATCTCCAGAGCAGATACGGGTGCGATAGGACGTGATGATGGCTGAACCGGCTCTGAGACATCCAAGGTCGTCTTCTTGTTAGGATAGACAGCATCCTCGGGAGTCTTCCTCTTGCCTAGTGCCGTCGAAGAGACTTGACTAGTCTCCTCGCTAGGCCGTTCCTCTTCGCGTTGAAGGGCACGGTCTGGCTCGACTGGAGATGGATACGCGTTAGGAGGCTCTCCATGCGTGTTCCGAGCCGTGGTATGGTGAACGACTGCACCCGACCCCGAAGTCGGCTTAGCAACTGAAACCCCCGCCTAACGATGGTCCAAGCCTCAGAAAAACGCTCTCAACGACGAACGCGCAACGCACCTGAACCTCCTTCAGCCTCGCCATAAGCTTTTCTTTCTCATCCTTCTCCATATCGACTTTCTTCCTCAGATACACCAACTCTTCCCGCGTCCTCGCCAACGTCCGCCTTGCTTCATCGCTCGCGTCCCTAAACGACCTTTTATCGCGTCGTAGCTCTTCAACTTCCTCTGCTAGGCGGTCTACGCGTTTCTTGAGAGCTTCATTCTCGTGTGACGCGCTGCAAGAGCAGCTCGCCTTGGGGATAACAGAGAGGAATGCGGACATGGAGGTCGGGAGGGAGAGCCAAAAATGATGTAATTCCGAAATTGGGTCCTGATCGGCGTGATGGCGCATACCGGCAATTGCCGTCGGGGCGGAAGCAGTGTGTTAGGCGCCCATGGCTATGTATCCAGTTTTCCGGGCAGTGGGGGTTCAGTGACCAGTCGCGATCAGTGGGAGATACGACTACCGTTTGGTAGAGCCGTAAGGCTGACTATAACTTGATAACAATGGCTCCCTGTCGTGGTACATGAACGAAGGCTGCAACAAAGGAGCGGGGGGCTCGGACTAACAGAGACGAAAATGAATAGAAGTGAGTCTTTGGCTACCTACGGTCGTCGTAGACCCTATGATGTATATGTCCATTGGAACTTCTTCCATGGTTTGCCGAACCGCATTCGCGCTCAGGGCACCAGTGCGACGATGGAACAAACTCTCTGGAATGCGAGGTGCTGGACCTGGGTCGGGGCTGCTCATCCCAACTCAATAGGCATTCCTCTTTCCTGACACTGAGAATCGAAGTGGAACTTACACTTCTAAGTTGAACAGGAGAGGGAGAATCTACGCTCTTCTCCACGTGTCCTCGGCCTGAACTGACCTGGAGGACGAGGCGGTAACGCGTGTGGCTACATACAACACGTCAGCACTCGATTTAGACGAGGTCGCGTGAATGAAACCTCACGTTTCTGCCGTTGGGCTCGGTGCGTGTATGGCTCCCCTTGTTGGGTGAAGTCGGTCTGGTGCCGTTGCCCTGCTAAAATGGAAATAAATAAATGGTTCAGGATAATTCCGTGCTGACGTCGGTGGGTGAACGTACCGAATTCATAGAAACACGGTCGAGGAGCGATGGCTGCCCAAAGGCAAATGTCTCGAGCGCGTCGAATGTCGGAGGCGCTTCTTCTCTACCACGTGTATCGCCATCGCTGGCTCTCGGTTCATGTTCTTCTCTCGTCGAATGAACAACAGGGATGCTATAAAGCGTTGGAGATGGGCGCGGTCTCGACGAATTCTTCGCAGACTGCGCTTGCCTAGCCGCAACCCTAGGATCCGCGACGCTCTCTGACGAGGAGGAGCTACGGCTCGCGTGGCCAGCGAGTCTATGGGGAAGGGCGGGCGGAAGCTGAGGCGTGTTTGTCGACGTTGACGAAGACGTCGATGCAGTTGTCGCTGCTTCGATTGAAGATGAGCTCGCCGTGTCTGTAGAAGACGACCTCGCTTTCTTGCTTGGGAGAGGAATCGGTTGCCCCGATGGCTTTCGTTTTATTGACGACACATCTTGTTGCTTGCCAGTGAGCGGTTTCGGGCTGGGCGGGTTCGTCATTTCGACCGAAGGAGACTCGCTGACGGTGACGATGGCCTCGGGCTGCCCGCCGTGCTCCAAGCTCGGTCTACCCTTAACCGAGCTTCCTGGCAGAGTGCTAGACGACGTTGTCGTCGAGTCCTATCGAGATTCAACGCGAATTAGCCAAATTTATTCACCCTTCACAAGGTACCCAAACACGTACCTCTTCACGCTCCTTAACCATCTCCTCCAACCTCTCCTTCTCCGCCCTCTCCACCTCAAGCCGTCTCCTCATCTCCTTCGACTCCTCCCTCGCCTTAACCAAACTCCACCTCAACTCATCGCTTGCGTCGCGGAACGACCGCTTATCCCGCTTCAGTTCCTCTATCTCGTCTTTCAGCTGGGCGATTTGCTTCGTTAGGGCTTTTGCTTCGGAAAAGTGCGTGCAGGAACAGCTTGAACTTGATTTTCGGTTGGGAGTTGAGTCAGGGTGAGTGGAGGGCATGGCGTGAACGACGTGGGGAAGAGGTGAGTCGCGCGACGCGTCTGTCGTAATCACGCAGAATGATCGGTCACGACGTTGGATGATGACCGATGAAACCAAACAGACGCCCACCAGTTGGACGATGGAGACGGGCTGGACGATAATATACACCGTGGATCCTGGCTTGTGGAGATCCTCCTTTCTCGAAAATGCCTACAACATACCGGGAGACCCTCATGGACAACCCCAGCACCTCGAAGCGCCCTTCACCGCGCAGTCTTCACACACCAAACGCCGACGAGGAAGGTCTTCCTCAGAAACGTACGACAACCCACCATCAGAATCACCACCACCATCCCCTATAGGCGGGGCCATCCGCCTCCGCACAAAGCTGTTTGCCCCACCAAGTGCTCTAGAGTTCTCAGCCTGCTCACGAGCAATCGCCGCTGCCTGTTCCTGCATTCTCTTTTTCACAGACGGCTTCCTCAAGTTTTTCGGAGGCTTAGCGCACGATTTCCTTGCGGTTTGCTTTGGGACCCGTAGACCAGCCGCCCGAAGCTTCGCCCTCTCTTCCTCGTTCTTCCTCAGCTTCTCCTCGTACTCCCTCTCTTCCCTTTCGACACGCGCTAGCTCGTCTGTCTTCGCTTTTCCGACTGCGCTAATGAATGCATGGTCGTATCCCACGCATTTGAGACGACTGATTGGGATCGACTGAAATGTTTATGTTTAGAATCGGGTTTAAGTGAGAACGGAAGGAGTAGATGCCTACCTCGTCGCCGTTCCGATACGCCTTCATGATGTCGTCTCCGGTGGGTGGGTCCCTGGTGCCGTCTTTCAACTCCTTTCGCAGACGTTCCCAAAGCTTCGGATCATTCTTCCTCAACTCTTCAACGGGTCTCTCTTCTTTTCTCAACAATATCCGAATCTTCACCTCCAGATAGCAATCGTCTTTCTTTGCCCAGACGGTTTCCACCCAACGCTGTCGAGCCTGCAGTAAAGACTCAATCAGCCACCCCAACGATCCATGAAGTAGTGCATCGACACTGTACCTCCTCTCGCTGCGCCCCGAAATCTTCCTTCGTCATCCTCCCGACCTCCTGACACTCATATTCCCCCCTGTACACCCATTCCGCAACGTCCTTCTCCGGAGCTCTAACAAACACACTCCACTTTGACCCACCCCACTTGCCCCCAGTGAGCTCCTCACACCCGATCAGCAATCCAGTCTCCCCTGGGACCTTCGGCAAACACGAATTCGTCTCCGGTCTAGCATAGAACGCTATCCGTTGGCTTTCATTCTCCTCAAAAGGTAGTATGCGTTGGAATGGTGTGTTCGAAGAGCCGCCGTAGAGCTTTGACATCATAGCTCTGGAGATGGAGAACGACTCGGGGGTAGGAGAGAAGTCCATGGATCCCCCATCACCCCTACAGTACCTCAGCACTGTGGGCCCAGGGAGGGTGAGCGCCTGGAGAGCTTTGGAACCGCGACGCTGGCTTGCATCATAAATGGCCACTTGTTTGGATATTCTGAAATTGGGAGAGGCCGCACGGGACGGGACGTAGTCGCTTTCGGTGGAGGAAGACGAGGAGGAGTCGCTCTGAGGTGTGTCTGGATCGTCGTCTTCGAGTGCGTCTAAGGTAACACGTTGACGTGACCTCGCTGCGTGGCTAGTTGACGACTCCCCATACGCACTCGACGGCGCAGCGGGAGATTCTTGATTGCGTGGTCCGAAAAGAAGGATCCGGTCAGATTCAGGAAGTGTACCATGCAAAGTGTGTTTCAAGCGTCTCCGGGAAGACCAGGGAGTCCTACCGGCTCTTGTGGGTAAAGATGGCAAATCCAGTTGAGAAATAGAGAGGGGGACCTGAGACTTAGTGCGTGCTGCGAGATCCGCGGGATTCCCCTTCTTGAGCAATGGCCCGGGGTGCCCATCGTGTACTTCCACCGCCTTCCGCTTCCCCAGAACTTTGACCGAGGGCGATACAAGATTCAGGGTTGGTGACTGTAATCCGGTCACTGTAACTGTGGCCGCTGCAGGGTCCTTGGTGGGTCGACTCCCTGCACCTACGTCCCTCGTAGATGGGTCTTCCCCATTACAGAGAGATACCGGGTCTGTCGCCTTCGGTGGCTCCTCATGAACATCTGCATCGGAAATCCTGCCGCTGGAGTTTCCTTCCTGGCTCGATGACTGTAGGCCTGAGGTGCCCCGGATGGCGGTATCAGGTGTCTGAACCGATTGCAATTAGCAACTGGCAGAACTATTGGGTTCCTGTGAAAACACACCTCGAGATTGGCTGTGAATGCCTCCACGTCAATGATCTCTACAGAAGGAACTCGTTTTCGCTTATGGAGATGTGTAATGATAGGTTCATTTCCAGTGGTCACCGTCGGTGAGCCTTTCTTCGTGTCCTGGGTTCGGGGTCCTTCCTCTTCGATTCGGATAGGATGGATTTGCTCTTCTTCCTTAACTTCGAGCTTCACCGTCGACTCTCTACTCTCTTTGGCCAATGAATCCTAATAAGAGACAAGGCGTCCTCAGTGCCAATCCTTGCCACGATACGGCTATACACGCACCTCCAGTCGCTTCAACCTCTCCTTCAAGTCCGAGACCCCCCTCCTCTCCAAGTCCAAAGCTCGCACAGCATCCTCTCTCGCTTTCCTCTCGCTCTCCACCTCCTCCTTCGCCTTCTCCAGCTCCCCATTAACCCTATCCAGCTCGCGGTTCAACCGGTCATTTGTCGCCCTGAACGACGTCTTGTCGTGTTTGAGGTCGGCGTTCTCGTCTTGAAGTTGAGCCACTTGCGCCGTCAGCGCCTTAATCTTTTCGAGATTCAGCTTGAGTTGCTTTAAGACACCATCGTTCGCGTCCATGGAAGAAGGAAGCAAGAGGAGTCTGAGGAGAGGAGTCGTTGCGCTGATGTGATTCTCCACGTGGCTCGCAAGAATGATAGCCGACCAGGGAAAACAGGGGCTTCAATGGGCGCTTACCACGAGCATCTCGGATCGGCACACACTGGAGTCAATTCCGACGAGTATATCATGGGAAGCATAATATTAGCCAGTTGCATGATATAAACTCGCATCCCTACACATATCTCAGATGAGCCGGGCCCGAGTCTATCTTTCTATCCCTCTATAAAATCGTCGAAGCCATGAACGGGAGTGTACCGTCTAGTATTTGGGTATATGTAATGGGAGTATGCGGCGGGAGAGTCTCAGAAAACGCCTTTTTGACCTACAGTATAATGTCCCAGCATCGAGACGCCCCCTTCATCTCGCAGTCTTCACATACCAGGCGACGAGGAGTCTCTTCCTCCGACACGGATGAGAACCCACCAGAAGCACCGGCTTTTACGCCCTCCCCTGACGTAGATANTCAACCGACCCCGCCCAATCCCAACCTTTCCACTGCGAGCCTTTTGCGTTTTCAGCCTGCTCGCGAGCGATCGCTGCCGCCTGTTCCTGCATCCTCTGCTTCACGGACGGCGCTCTCACGCTTTTAGGTGGCTTTGCGCATGACTTCCTCGCGGTCTGCTTGGGGACTGGGTTACCAGCTACTAGGCGCTCAGCTTTCCATTCCTCTGTTTTCTTCAGCCGCTCGTCGTATGCTTTCTTTTCATCTTCGATCCGCGCCAGCTCGTCCACTTTGGCTTTCTTGACGGTGTTGATGAAGGTACTGTCGTACCATTTGCATTTGAGGCGAGCAATTGGAATGAGCTGTAACGCATCGAGTTAGCGGATAGTAGTAGAATGACGGCGAACGATAAAGCTACCTCTTCGCCATTCCTGTACGCCTGCAAGATGTCGTCTCCGGTAGGTGGCTCCTTTGTTCCGTCTTTCAGTTGCTTAAGCAGCTTGTCGCGTAAATTCTGCCGCGCCTCGTAATACTCCACCTGTGATTGACCTTCTTTCCTGAGTAGTATGCGAAGCTTCATTTCCAAATAACAATCGTCTTTCTTGCCCCAAACGTGCTCTACCCACCGCTGCTGAACCTGCGTCATCAATAAGCCATGAACCTCATCTCGAGATGACGATCCAAGCCATACCTTTTCGTTCTGCGCGCAAAATTGCTCCTTCGCCATCGTTCCAACTTCCTCACACTCATAATCCCCAACATACATCCACTCTGCTCCATCCGTCTTCTCCTGGCTCCTGACAAACACACTCCACTTCAGCCCACCCCACTTTCCGCCCGTCAACTCCTCACATCCTAACAGTAACCCAGTCTCTCCTGGGACCGTAGGTAAACACGAGTTGGTCTCCGGTTTAGCGTAGAACGCTATCCGCGGGAGACCCTTCTCCTTCAGAGCCGGGATAATCTGGAAGGGCACATTTAAAGACCCGCCGTAGAATTTCGACATCATAGCTCGCGAGATGGAGAAAGCCTCTGGAGGATGTCTAGAGGAGATACCAACATTGTAGAGAGGGGGAGCGACGCCGCGGTAGCTGTCTACGATGTTCGCAGGGAGGACGAGCGCTTGGCTCGGCTTGAATGCACGTTGTTGTTTCCCCTTCGAAGGGCCGGAGGTGCTGGATTGTTTGGGTTCCGGGGAAGCCACAGGGGATGGAGAATGATCGCTCTCGGTAGTCGAAGACGGTGGGCTATCACCTTCGGTCGTCTCTGGATCTTCTCCAGTGAGTGTGTCCACTGTTACACTGCGACGTGTTGGCGTCGCACCGCTACTAGTACTCGATCCCTTCCCCAGATACGCTCGACGAATTCGACGCCCGAGCTTGACCCTCTGCCTCTAGACGAGTGTTGGACACCGCCCTCCAAGCCAATTGCTTCTCAACAGGCATAGCGGAGAATGTCCTGAGTACAGAGAACAGCCGTTCTGGCGTGATTGCCTCATCTGGTTGGGAAGGTGGTAACCCGAAAACACAGTTCGGTTGCGCATTTTGCCGTAGCCTTCTGCTTCTTAGATGGATTCCCTTTCGGGTAGTTCAGCTTCTTTCCGCTTCCCTAGTGCTGTCANANAAGGGCGTTCGGGCCAGATGGCTATAGCCCAGTCAGCACCGCCGTTACTATGGCATTACAACATTCGTACTCACTGGAGTCTCCTTTGGTGCCGGTGAGCCTTTCGGCGAGGGGGGATATACAGGCTGAATCGCGTTCGAAGACCCAACATGATTACTTGCAGGACGATTCTGAAGCTTCACGTTCTCCTGCTGAAATACAGCATCCTGTTCAGCCGCCTCTCCCATCTGCCCCTAACGTGTCAGCAGCCAGGTAAGTTTGGAGGCTCTGGTTAGACATACCTTCGGATTTGCTGAGAAGGTTCCCAGGTCAATGAGCTCTATCGAAGGGGACCGCTCTCGCTTCACACTCTGCATCACGTTTCGCTCAGTGGCAGGAGTCGACAGTGGTGAACTCCCTCCCGCGCTCTGAACTTTTAAGTCAGGCTTCGCTACATGCTTCGTATTCTCCACCTGAAGTTGGACAGAGGGAGCTTGCTCCTCTTTCTTGACCTTCTCCGTCGGATTCCTAGGCCCTGTATTCGACAAATCCTAAGCAAGATGCGCAGTCATAAGCAAAAGCCATGCCACGAAGCCATTACAGGTGCACCTCAAGTCGCTTTAGTCTCTCCTTCAAGTCCTTGATCCCCTTCCTCTCTACCTCCAACGCTCTAAAAGCCTCCTCTTTCGCTTTCCTCTCCCTCTCGAGTTCCTCATTCACCCTATCCAACTCCTTGTTCAATCGGTCATTCGTCGTCCTAAACGACCTCTTGTCGTGTTTACAGGTCAACGATCTCCTCTTGCAGTTGGGTGACCTTGAGTTCCAGGTCCCTCCGCTGTTGCTGTTCAAGGGCCGCCCGCACCTGAATGACCGGAAGCATGAGAATGAAAGACGGGAGCAAGAGGAAAAGACGCTTTCAGCCAGCTGGACTGTTTTTCCACGTGGCTCGTAAATGACAGCCAGCAACCGGGGATAAGTTCTTTGGGCGCTTAACATCTCGGACCCGTGCAGATGCTGGAGTCAATTCCGATGAGTCTAGTGGGTATCGCACTTTCAACCGATTATAACTTGGACAGTCGTATCGGTACACATATATCAGATGAGTTGGGTGTGAGGCTACTTTCGATCCCTCTACAGGATCGTCGAAGTGCGATCAAGAGGAACATGCATACGGACGATTCGAAACCGGCAGTCTACGACCTAGAAACGCTTGCGTGCTTCTAAGCCAGAGGCTTCACTTCCTCTGTCCCGTAGCCAATGATGCCTGAAGCGGAAATATCCAGTTTTATAGCGTAGTGACCTTGCGGGGACGGACTAACCTGTTTCGGTTAGAAGCCGACCGCTTCGGAATCCCATTGGAAACAGGCATCGGTTCTGAACACGGCCGTTTGAGAGGCCTCGCAATCTTTCGGAACCCTGGCGAGCTTTTATTCGATCCAAACTCCGACCGGGGCATGAACCGCTCGTCCCTCTCGGGCGTTGCGAAGCACGTCCAGTAGTCGCCATTTAATCCGTTGTTGCGCTTGATCCTCCCGAGGCCTGCTGCCGATGGGATTCGTATTCTCAGAGGGGTGACCTGAAAGCGCGTGAGGAAAATAGCCCGAAGAGGTCGATCGAAGGCATTACGGGTGTTGGAGGTGCGCGGATCACTTCCGAATGCGCTCTCGTTGGTGTGGCGGATGGCCCTGGCTCCTGTTGGTGATCCTGTTGGGTCTCCACATTCACTACGTTGGGTGGAGGCGTAGGAATATGTGGGGGAGATTCGTCGACCGCCATTCTCTCATCTTCTAGGTTTACCGGTGGGGAAGCTGTCGCTAGCTCCAACGTTTGTGTCGAGACTGAGGAGTATGCAGGAGCAGGACTGACCCAACTTGGGCCAGGCTGCTCATATAAGTTGAGAAGTTAAATTTCTGGGGTGCATCGTCGAAGAGATTGTGCGCACCTCCGACTGTACCCCGCGCGTCTCGTAAATGACCGTGTCCACCCGCGAGAGCTCACGTTCAACACTCATTTCAGAGTTTGGGGGGCTCGAGCAAGTCTCGCGTTGTGCCTCAAGTTCCTGCAGATATATGATAGTCGTTAGCATTCGACGCGCTCCTCAAGGAAGTGATATACGTACTGTGACTTTTGCTTGAAGTCGCTCTACCATCACGAACCACTTCCTGTCCTGCTGTGACTCTTCCTCCATCTTTTTCCTCAAATACGCGCTCTCCTTCCTCTCCTTCTCCAACTCTCCCCTCAGCTGGTCAATTTCTAAATTGGCATTCTCGAGATCCGAGCGTAAAGCATCTAAATCGGCTTCAGCTCGGTCTTTCGACGCTCGGTACGACCTCTTGTCCTCCTTCAAGTCTTCCACGTCCGCAGTTAGACGCGCCAGCTGTCGATTCAGAATTTCATTTTCTAAAGATTTGCGCGAAACCTCGGCCTGGAGGGTCGTCACAGTAGCATAGTGTCCATTCATGAGGTCGTAAGGAATGTGAGCCTGAGGGAGAGAGAGGATGGTGGAGGAGAGCGGAGAAGACGCGGTAACAGCACGACGGAAGCGAATCGCGCGGTGTGTGACCTAATGATGCCAGGGCAGTGACGGCGGGCCGAGTATACCGCGAGCGCTTATTACATCTCGAAGGTACGATGGGAGGAGGTTTTAGAACATGGATATATATCGCATGAAATGGTATGCTATGGACGTATGAAATTCGAGAGTCCGTGGGTAAGCCGTGAATGCTCAGCTCGAGTCGTTCTGTCAATTATGCCCACGTCTTTTTCCCGTTACGCTGATACATACGACAGTCCACCATCGGATTCATAACCATTTTCTTCGAGCTTCACAGCTTTTTGTGGAGAGCGTGACGGTAAGGCTGAGCCAGTCGCCACTGCAACCCCGACTCTCCGAGGCCGAGTCGTTGCACTCGCAGCTGCCGTACGACTGGAAACCTCCTTCGAACCCAATACTACGGTTCCCTTTCTCTCATTCTCTAGCGGGGGTTGATGACAGCGATAGACATGCTCGATGAATGTCCTGTCATATCCAACGCATCTCATGCGAAGGATGCTGACACCCTGATATACCGGGAGTTAGCGCTGATCAATGCCGATGGTGCTTCAATCGATCATACCTCGTCCCCGTTCTCAAAGGCTTTCCGAATATCACCTTCAGTGATTGGACCTCCTTTCTTAGCTTCGATTCTGGTTCTCATCGCAGAGTAAGATTCGGTTTTCTTCGTCGCTACCCGTTTTATCCAGCTTCGTTTCACCTGTTGGCCATTGTCGGATTGTTCAATCGGATACCATTGACAACGAGACCATGAGTTCACTTACATTCTCACTTTGCCAAATGAACTGCTCCTTCGTCATCGTCCCAACAAACGTATTCTCATACTCACCCAAATACGTCCACTCCGCGCACTTCTTATTCCCATTCCGTGTAAAGACACTCCAAACACCCGCCCTCAACTCTACGCGTGCTGCGAACATCAGTCCTGGTTGCCCAGGTGCGTGGGGCATTGCGGGATGGTCATCCGGCATGGGCCATACCATCTGCCTTCTGGTGTTTGACGAAGGGTTCTTTTCGGGCTTCCCGTACTGTGTGAGCGTACGATCGGACCCGCCGTAAGTTAGTCGCATAACCTTGCGTTTGATCCCGACGAGGTTTGGATCTGGGGAGAAAGTGAAGGAAGCCACTCCCTCGAGGTGGGCTTCCGCGACGGAGACGGGTAATGTAAACGCATCCCCTTTCATTGATTTTTCCTTTGGAATCTCTGCGCTTCTGTGTACATCCGTGGGTTCGACGTGAGTTGCTCGAACCGGGCCGGATGCACTAGTTACTCGCTGACTGGACAAGCTCGTGGCTGGTGGAAGTGACGGTGACCTCTCGTGCTTGGCCCCATTCAGAGGGCGTCGAGGTTCTCCACCGACATTTCTTCTTCTCCTCCTCGGTTCGGACGGCGGAAGCTCAGAATCGAACAACTGATGCACGAGTAACCAGGTCAATCAGCTCGGTCGTTCGCCATTGGCCAGTTATAACTCACAGAGGGTGGATTATGCTCGGATTCCTCTGCAAGACGTGATTCAGCTGTGGAGGGATGCATGGGCGCCTTCATGATATCGGTAGACCGTGTACCCTTACGCCTCTGGGGCGGATGTCATTTTAGTAAAGCTTCGATATACGACAAGGCAGCAGGATTACCTTCCTGGAAGATGAACTCTCCAGTGGTGCATCGCCGACCTCCACCGAAGGAAATCTCGGCCGCTTCCGAATTCTGGATTTCAAAGGTACAGACTTAGAGTTCTCGCCTGAAGCGGACTTTTGAAGCAGTGGCTTCTGCTCCCCAACGTTGGACCCAGATGCATACGGCACCTGCGCGCGCGACTATTTGCAAAATGTTCCTCTCATGAGAGGAAACAGAAGTTTGCAAAATTTGCACTCAATGAGAGGGCCCTCTCATGAGAGGAACATTTTGCAAAACCCGCCACCCGCGGCTGATTTGTACCTCTCCTCGCGCGTCCTCCTCCTACCTCTTTTGTACATCACTTCCAATCAAAGAAATTTTCCAATCCCAAGAACTCACTGAACGCGGCACCTGGGGCCGGAGCGACTTCACTCGAAAGAGCAAGACCTCCGCGCGAGGGGTCGCCCGAGGTGATGTGCAACATACGGTAGACCTTGCCGTCGGGTCCGACTTCACCAACGAAGACACGTTCCTTCAGAAAACGGAACGCAGCTGGGTTTGACGCAGTTGTTCCAGGAGTTTTCTCCAAGATGCGAAGGAGAACCTGCGTGGGGTTTGAATCCCCATTCAAAGCATGAATGATATTTCCCTGCGAACTGGGACAGAAATTAGCACTCAAGGACGAAGAAGACCGGGTGCAACACGTACCTTCCGACTGTCATAGGACCCGATATCTGTTGCAGATTCTGAAACTGTGTCCGCGTTTCATATTGCCTCTTCAGAGCGAGACCGACAGCGCCTGTCGAATAGACGCTGTCTTGGTGTAGTAGCGTAGCCGGGAGCTCTGTTAAAGTCAGAGTTGGCGTAGCGATGAGTCCAACTCTTGAAGTTAACGGGAAGGTTTGCGAGAGCGACCGAGAGAGGCCTTGATACGCTCTGTCTGTGAAATACACCAGGGAATGAATATCCTCTGGGCTGGAACAATGTGAGCTGCGGGAGTTCAACCTCCGGGACCTGGGCATACCGTGTATCTCCAATATCGATCGTAGGTGCTCCAGACTGGTCTTCCTTCCTTCCCCACACGTCGTCCCACGAGACATTCCCGCTCAATGGCCATGGTTCTGCCTCCTCGATCTTCCTGAATGAATGCCAGCGTCCAACCTGAGGCTGGCGATCTCCTGCAATGGTCGACCGGAAACATACAGCCTCCGAGGGCTCGAAAACGCCTATAGAGCATCCCAAGTACCTCGAAAGGTCGCGCTTCGCAGTGTGGACGCCAGTGAATGAGCTGGAGAGGCACCCAACGGTCTGCGACTCATTTATTGACCGGACAAGCTGCCAGGAGCGTGTCCAATCGACCGAGTCGTTTGCTGTCAGCGCGAAGAGGCAGGTAAGGTTCTGTTTCGCGTATTTGTCGACAACATGGCGAATCTGGCGCTCGAGGACGGCGGGGTTGCGAGCAAGGATGGTGGTCAACTGGAGAGGCATTTCGGCGCTGTTGCGGCTTGTTTTCACACCATCATGATCCTCCGTCGACGCCGTCGTTGGCGGTGACGGCTTGCCAGTGGACTACCATCATGGCGTCTACCAAGCCATTGCAACAGGTGGACGACTATCCTTCTCTTTTGTGGATTGCGTGCGTAGTATCCTTCTTGTTGAGCTCAGCCGAGGTTAACCAGACATTTCACAGTGTTCCATCCGTGTTCTTGGTCTCCGCCTATTTTATCAACAAGTGGTGGAAGGCTTACCAGTTGAAGAACTATGGGATTGGAAGAGGAGGTGCGTCTATTCTACCACTTTCCTACAGGATGGAATTGACAATCTGTGACATAGCTGCTGGATTCCAGACCGGAGTACGGCGAGTTCGAGTGACGCCAGATGTGGCACTCAGAATACGAAGAGGGGAGCAGGTTTCCCCAGAGGAGATTGCTGAATCTGTGAGGAAGATGGAAGAAATGGAGCGTCAGGGCATAAAGCCGACTATACACATGGAAGACGAGAAACCGTTTATCCGCGAGTCAGATGCGACCTCGACAGACACACCTGCTGAGCCAACCAACGAATGGCTACCTGAAAACTTGTCGAATCCGACGAAGAGGAAGAAGGGGAAGCGACGGTGATTCCTGTGAGTTGTGATACCTCTGCTTTCACTCATCACACTGAAACTCTGCTTAGAGGTCCACGATAGCCTGTAATCTCTCTTATGTACGCTGTATATCTACCAGGTAACCTTCCACTTGCGCAGCACACAGCGTCGGCCTCACTTGCTCAAGGGTCACCTCCCAGTAAAAGTAGGAGACCTGGTGGTCAGTCAACTTCTTCGCAATTTGAGGCATGTTGCAAGCATGTCGTAACTCAAATACTTCGACGACCATCGCGCACTCGATATCCTTATAACCTCAGGCTTGGCGCTCGTCACACTGTGCTCAGCTTTTCTCATGGATCTGGGGTCTGCTTCTCGCAAACGTCTTCTCGGCGATTTTGTTTCTCTAACTTGCAGGTTCTCCAATGAGGGATATGGAACGTCGATCGCGTGGTCATATTACTCCACTCTCTACCGAGGGTACGCTATGGCGCTCTACACCGGGGTATACCCGCTTGTGGTGCTATAAGACGGCAGGGATCTCGTGCACATCTCACCAACTTTCCAAACAAAATGCGCTTCCCATCTCTTATTGCCCTCATTGCATTCGCGTCTTGCGTCTTTGCCCAAGACACCAGCGTCTCCGACGTTGTCACTGCGTTCAACAATGCTAACGTGCGTAACCCCTCCATCTTAGCATCAGCCTTCCCATCTCATGATTGCCTGTAGATCCCCAGGGATTTCGGCATTACTTTCAACCCCACCGCCGAAGACTACAAACTGCGGTGCCTGGTATCAGCTCTGCGGATGTCCTTGATTCCGGGAAGACGTCATGCACCTGGAAATGATGCTTGAAGGGCGAGACGGATGCTGCAAAAGCTACTTGGGGAAGGTGCTTTGGCATTGGCGAGTGGTCAGAATCCCTATGGTATCTTCGCTTCTCAATACCTTTCCCCTTATAACCCCGCTTCATCAAACGGCCGATGACCCGTTCGCATTTATCATTCAGCTTTGAGCCATGACGCTTTGGTTGTAGGGACCCTCTCGCTCTTGTATACCGATTTCCGACGTTTTTTGTCCTCGCTTTCGTAGATCTTACCTCCTCCAGTTTGCTTCCTGAGGTCCTCCTTCCATGTCTGGGTCATATTTCGTTGGACATTCTTTCAAGTGCTCCCAATTTCCTAGACATATTGACTTGGTTTCTCCCGGAGCACATCCCATTGACCCGTTTCCTTCGCTAGTATAATCCTCCCTTTGGTTCATGGCCAAAACATTGCGGATTTTCGCGTTTCCGCCTTTCTTTTTGATTTACATGGGTACCTTCTCCCCGAGCCGCTTCCCTTTCGGTCTACGGTGAATCACTTCGTCCCCTGGGAGCCCAGTGTCAAAGCTGGGTGTGCGGAAACGACGACGTACCACGTCCCCACTACGGACGATTCCACGAGGTCGCCTACACGCGAATGCCGACTTCGCTTGTCCTCGTGGTGTCCTCGTGCCAAGAGCACCACGGTGCATGCGCAATCCCATCCACTATTGTGGATCCCGGGGGAATGTAAAATCGGAAGGACTGGGGTGTCGCCTTCGACCGCTGTCGGTGCGACGACGGACTACATCCCCACCACGGACGGATCTCTCCAGATCGCCTACATGGACGACGTGCCCATCTGGCTCGTCGTTACACAGAGAGCCCCATGGTACGCTGGCTATCAAACTAGTGAGTGTGGTCTCGCAGAGAGCGCACCATTGGAAGGATGGGGTCGTTATCTTCGGCCATTCATCCTCCGCCTATACGACAAGGGAGGATCGACGGATGGGAACGCAGAAACGTCGTTCAGCCGTCAATCTGCACCATCGTAGACCTACACACATCGGGCTCTTCCATCGCCAAGATTGACGTCCACAGCACTCGAAAGGTCGACGAATGGAACCCGGACTGCAGGTGCTTGGTTGACTTTCGATCCAGGGCATCATCGACCTCCAAGTCGGGCCGATGGATTACCGCAAGCACTTTCGACCGTCAACATCGCGCCCTACGAGAACTGTGCCATCCGTCATGGAGTCGGAAGCCGCAGCGTATTAAACGTCCATAAGTCAATCTAGGACTTCGCACCCCAAACCGGATACAAAGAGCTCAACTAGAACCTAGAACAGCGTCGCGGTACAAACGCAGATCTATCACTCTCACAGACCCAGGATGCTCGAACAAGGCGCAGACTTCGACGGAGGAAACAGCATCGAGGAGAAGACCGTTGGTTTCCCTGCCAATGGAGACGCACAGCCGCCCAACCGGGTTCGAGAGGGTTCCCAAAACCGCCGAGGACAGGAGCGTGAAGGAGAGGAACCAGGAAGGAGAACCAGAAGGCAGCGTCTGGAGAACCGGACGTCCTGGAGCATCGGTTGTCAAATGACGAGGCCTGTCGTTGGGGGTAATGACGTGGAATAGCGAGAGGGAATGTGAGGATGGGGAGGGGAACCGTGGAGGATCCACCGTGTCGAGTGGCGTTTGCACCAGGAATCAGATCGACTGTTGGACGTCGAGGGACACGCGATGGAAAGACATAGTGATACTCGCAGTGGGGAATTCAACCTTTCGACAGCTGGCCAGTGCCTTTGGGTCGGCACGAGGAGGGGAGAGAGCGCAATTGAACGTGGCGGTGCAAGGGATGGTAATAGTCGCGGCGGCAGTAGGCAAGCATTGCACCGTGGAGTCAGCAGTGGGTACGCGTTTAAGACAGGGAATGGGAGACGGCAGTACGAGTCTTGCGCGTTGAGGGTGAGGAATGCAGTCGACGGATGGGGAGGGAGGGGAAGGGTTGAGGAGAGGAAGGCAGTGGCGCAGACAAAGGAAGGCGCGAATTGTCCGAGAGCGTACTGTAATGCCTAGCGAACAAGACCTAATCTTGTCCCAGTGAGAAACAAAGCAACTTCTACGCGCGTTTGTCGTCTTCCTGTGGTGCTCATCGTTATTCGAGGTCTTGAAGGTGGGGAGCGGGAGAAAAGGAGCGGCGGGGAAAGCGGCGTCGGGGATCAAATTTCAACATCTGATGCCCGACGTGAGGGCGGGTCATTCGGCGCGCTTCCCTTGCTTTCGTCATCGCCGCCGTCTCAACCCAAGCCCTTCGCCTCAACAGCCCATGCTGCCTCGCCTCCTTTTTGGGCAAAAAAGCCCCATCAAAACCCCCCTCCGCGTCCCACTGAGACACCATCTATCAACGCCGGGGGTTCCGCTGACCTCATAGCACGGCCTCAAATTGAAATCAGGTCCTAGCGCCATCCTCACCTGCCCGGTGCTGGTCACCCCTGCTCCCCACACGTCACCATGAGCAACCGTTGGCCTCCCTGCAGCCAGCTGGCAGCCAGCAGTCGAGCCGATTATGCCCGCTGCTAAAACCGCCTAACCTTATAGTACCCGCGCCTTATCACAGCTTCGTGTGCCTGACAAGGCGCCTTACAAGGCGCATCACGCCTGTCCGGCCTTTTCGGCCTTATAAGGCGGTTTCCGATTTTCCGACACGGCCCTCACATACCGTTTTACGTGCACCTCAGGCACATCCATGCCGCAGGCAAAATGCTCAATCTAACACTGAAGACGGTGGAGCCGTTAGGCGGATGACAGACCTTAGAAACATGCATACAGCTGGGCGGGTATATACGAGTAGCGACCTTAGAATGCCCCATTGACTGGGTATGATTCTCGTTGTGCCTCTCAATCTATTCGGTGATAAAGCAAAGCCTCTGCGAAATTTACACTGTTCGCCGCACGGAGGAGTTCGCACCATTGACAGTTAAGGACACCGTCGTTCACTTCGTCATCAACCACGAGCCTGCATGACCCTCCATGACAATGACTCAATCGTAGTCCTGGTACGCGCTGGCACATCTCAACTATTCTCCGCGTGCGCGACTGCATACCTGGAGAAGATGCATGTGCAGAAATCATACCTGTTCGTCAGAAGATTGTTCGGGTCGGGTGAACTTACGTAGTCACCGAGACCAGCGAGCCACTGAGGCCTAGACTTCGATGAAGAGAATGAACAGAAGCGGTACCAACCGAATCGGCTCCTGGGCGTCTAGTCGCCCCGTTGTTGAAGGAGGGTAAAGCATTCACAGACTGTCAGGCGGTGTAAGGCGGGGGAATAGAACGGGACTGTATAGTACACATAGTAGTACAACTCGACTTCGCTCCTACCGATTGAACCAGATTCAGTCCACGGCGAGCTCAAGACAAGTAAGCGAGGACCGCCTCTGTCGCATAGAGATCGAACCCTTCCTCAGGGTCAACGCATTCAACGATCTCCTCCCCACTCGGACGGCATTCGGTGTTTCGTAGGTTACACCGCCCCAGCTCAGTCCGAAGTAGAATCTGCATATCTGTGAGAAAGGCAATGGTTTCAGACACAGTTTTGGTCGGTGAAGGACGGCGGCACTCACGGAATAGCCAGCCGCTTGACTTCATAAACAGGTACGTTCAGTCTAAATACGGACAGGCGGGACGCGGCCTGGAAGACTCGGGAACACGGTCCACATGTGCTATCGCTAGACTCTTTGCCATATATGTGGTGTCTGATGTCGGCAACTCCGTACCCTCCCGACTAAATTCCCTGCCGCTCGAGACGAAGGAGCAGGTTGTCCAGTCAATCATCGAGCGTATCCAAGATGTCGTTCAGAAACCACGAGATACGCCTGAGGCCATGGACATTGTCAGTGACGATCTCCTCAATCTAATACCTTCAAGCTGTAAATTGGCCGAGGGAATGGGTGAGGGAGGCGGTTTCGCCCATCGAGACATCCTTTTCGAGGGGGCTCGCGCATTGTCGAGCATCATGGAGGATGCCGCTCTCAAAGGACTGCAGAAACCTAAATCGATTACACTGGACGCTGGCATCAATTCTTTGGTCACAGTTGCCATATCGCACTCCATCGTACCCCGGGCTTTGGATGGGCTTCTCGAAGGGGGAATCATCTCGTGCATCCTGCGGTCTCTACCTTACGCCAACATGGATGACCCCAGATCTCAAGGACTCAAGGGTCCGGCTTGGCGCCTTCTCCCTTTCCTGACCGATTCACGCTTCTATAATGCTGCCAAAACTGGAGGGGGAGCTCCCGATTTGCTCAAGGAGCTCGGAGACACACCAAGATCCAAGATTGTCGAGTCAATCTACAATTCGTATTCCCTGGTCCTTCGCTTGGGGAAGATCGCTTTCGGGGAGACAAGAGACGCAGTCCAAATGTGCTATAGCCTCAAGGTAGGTTCTGTTTCTACCATGTGGACCACGATGGTATCTTATACCTTCATTTAGCACCAACTTCCGGCTGAACGTTCAGTGGACCTCGCTGCTCTGAAGACCTGTTCCACATGTCACGCGGCCTATTATTGCTCTAGAGAATGTCAGAAGGAAGATTGGTCCACTTTCCACTCTGTGGAGTGCATCCGGGCATTGACCCGATGGCGTACGTCTCTACACGATAACCACCTCTACTCTGAAGCTGACCGATGCCACGTAGGTCCGAATTTGAAAGACGCTGGAATGACCGAAAGGATCGAGCGCGACAAACTTGCGTTCATCGAGGTTCTAGCCAATCGCTTCTTGCCCCCTCTTCCCGACATCATTGCCCGGGAGAAGAGCTCCAATAACGCGAATTCTCAGCCCGGCAAGAATGTTAACGACCGCGTCCGCGTGCACATCTTCGATCTCGCAGGAAAGCTCTTCCGGGAAAGCAAGTCCTTGAAACTTATGGAGTACGAGTGCACGACCCTTTCGGCCTACTTCAAAAAGCACGAACATGTAATCGGGGATCGTACGCAAGCCAGGCTCGGGCAGGCCGCCAAGGACGTGGAACTGGACCCAGAGTCAGGCGTGCTGGTGGCCGGGACGTTCACTGGCCACCACATAATCGTATGCATCTGCGCCAAGATGCAGTACAATCCCAAGGGCGCAGTGGGAGAGAGATACAGAGCGGTGACTCATGCTTGTAGTGTGCAGACTATGCCACCAGCAGTGTTTGAGTTTGCGAGTAAGATGGGCATGCTGAACATATAAAGAGGTCGTCGTTTGTCTCCGGCAGGCACTTGGGCACTAGGTGGAGAGAAATCGACGAAGGATCATCAGTGCTAGGTAACAATCGTAGGTCAGACTCGCGATTATATTCATATCTTCCAAACTAAACTAATGAATGTGATACGTGATTAAACTGCGTCGGTGCAGAGCAGAAAAACGGCTAGAAGCATCATCCCTTTAATTGCTCGCTCATCGGCAAAGCCCGAGAGTGCCAAATCGAGCTCTTGGGTCTTCACCGATGTCACCTTATCTCTCTTTATAACACACATGTAAGGCCGACAAGCGGCAGCACCTGCTACCGAGAATTTCCACTTTTTCTATCGCTGTGAAGTTGTTCGAAGGGGATCGTTTTTACCTGCGTCAGTCAGCTGAAGCTGTCTCTTTATTGGAGGACTGCGAGATTACAAAAGGTTCGCTCAGTGAAGCTGCTCCTTTTTCTGCTATTTTAGCAGCGGGTGATATATCGATAGCGCACTCCTCGACGATGACGTGCCCTGTCTTTCGAAGTCGCCCTTCGCAGTGACGAGTGCTACAGGTTGCCCTGGCCACTCAAACAAGAATAAGAAATCATTGCTTGCACCAGAGTTCGAAGAGAGCGGAAACACCAAGTCGTCTCGCTCGCTCGCTGACGCATGCCTACGGCATGCTCGCGCTCGCTCGCATAGAACAAATGAAAATGCGCCAAGCGCCTACATTGAGGATCGGATGTCAGCTCATAGAACTGTTGACATTGACAACACACAGAATAAAGAGCATCTTTCCCTTCGGAAAAAATATCCTGCAGTGATGCGAGAGGACTTTTCAAGGGTCACTCACCCTGCGTGAGCGGGTCTGAGGCAAACAAGAACGCGGACGGTGAATGGTGATCACAGGAGCGGCTTCGGTTGCAAGCTACTGGGCGACGTGGAGGTGTGACTGTGTCCATATGCCTAATGCAAGCACCGTAAATCGCAGCATTGTTCCGCGTCGTAATGACTCTTTTAGCGATGAGAGGAGTGGGGGAGTGGTGAAGTTGGTGATGATTCATTTGAATGAGGCCCCTGTTATTGTAGCCCCTGTCTACGAGTTGAAGCGGAGCGTGTAATTTAGCGGCATCTCCCATGATTTCGTGATGTAGGGCCAAAATCGTAACGCCGAAGGTCCCTAAGACCCACTACCTAACGGTAGCAGGCATCATTGTATAACACACATGTAAGGCCGACAAGCGGCAGCACCTGCTACTGACAACTTCTGTTTTGTTTCCATTTCTGTGCAGCTGTCGGAATGGCATCGTTTTTACCCACATCAGCAGGCCGAAGCTGGCTCTTTGTAGAGGACTGCAAAACTACAGAAGGTTGGCTCGAAGTAGCTGCCCTTTCTGCTGGCCCTGGATAAGTAGTTGCGACAGCGGATGGTAACGCACACTTCGACGACTTGGCCCTGTCTTTCAACGGGGCACAAAGTCACCCTTCAGACGTCGAGTGCTACAGGCCGCCTGGGTCACTCCAAAGAGAATATGGAACGATGCCTGCTTCAGAGTTTAAGAGAAGCGGGAGCGCTAGGTTATCTCGCTCGCTCGCTGACGCATGCCTGAACGNCAATGCTCGCGNNCGCTCACNNAGAAGCAAACTGAAAATGGGGCCAATCAGGCGCCTACAATTGAGGATGGGATGTTGCGACGTCGACTCATAGATGTGTTGACATTGACAAGATACAGAATAAAGAGCATCTTTCCCTTCGGAGAAAGTATCCTGTAGTGATGAGAGAGAACTTTCCAACGGTCATTCACCCTGCGTGAGAGGGTCTGAGGCAAACAAAGAACGCGAACAGTGGACGGTGAACACAGGAGCGGCTTCGGTTGCAAGCTACTGGGCGGCGCGGAGGTATGACAGCGCGTTCATATGCAAGCATCGTAGAGCGAAGCATTTTTCCGCGTCGTAATAACTCCTATAGCGATAAGAGCTTCGGGGGCGTCGTGACGCTGGTGGTGGTTCATTCGAACGCCCTGTCATTGTCGCCCCTGTCTTCGACTTGAAGTTGAAGCGGAGCGTGTAATTTCGCGGCATCTCCCATGATTTCGTGATGTAGGGCCAAAATCGTAACGCCGAAGGTCCCTAAGACTCGGACCCACTACCTAACAGTAGCAGGCACAACATCGCTACGTTCCCCTGACCGGCACCCACACCTGGCTCACCAAAGTATATATCACTCGATTCAGGACCTACCTCTTGCTTGCCCAAGCGATGCCATCGCAAAGAAATCCCAGGAGCGCACGGCAAACTCTATTTACTCGTCAGCGTGCCAAACAGGTGCGTTTGAAGATTGATAATCGCCGAATGAGAGCGCCGACCGTGGTGTTACAGGTCCTTTCTCATGCGGAAAAGCTCCATGCGGATGGCGAAAGCTCACAGGCGTTGGAATTTCTGGCTCATAATCTAGAAGGGGAGCATCTCCGCGAGCTACTGGATAACTTCGCCGCGCCTATCTCTGACTGCGGGTCAGAGCATGGCTACGCTTTCCGCCACCAAACCATGTTCTCCGTGGTAAACGCCTTGGCAAGTCTAGCAGTGGTAACGACAACCTTTTTGTGTCCTTTGCAGGGGTCGCCCAGTCCGGAAGCGATGGCATTCATAAATAGGTGTTTGGAGATGCTTCTAGAGAGATGGAGCGAAATAACACGATGGATCATATTCCTCATCCAAGATTCTCCTCAGTCGTCACTAACGGCGGAACCTGTTATGACACGCTGCTTAGGGATTGTACAGCAAACCATCATGGCTGCCGACGACAACACGTACAAGGCTCAGATTGTCGCATCCCCCTGCACCATTGACGTCGTCATACAATTCCTTTGCCTCAAGAACCCGCTCACAGGGAGGCCTTTACGCGTGCCCAGAAGAAGGTCTGAACCTTGCTTCATCAGTGGCTTGCTTTCGACAACCGTAACCGGTTCTGATGCAGGCTATTCGAGCATGGCGCTCCGCCTCGCATCCCTGGATCGACAAACGACGACAGACCTTGTCAAATGCATCCTGGAACGGATTCAGTCTCTATCCCCGAGCGGCATCGCCAACGTTGCCACTGTCCCCACCGCTTTCAGCGACCTTCCAATCTTATTAACTATTCTCCGAGTTCTTCCCCATAGCCAGGCAAAGCGCCAATTCGCCCAGTGCAGCATCCTGTCGGAAGCGGCTCGTGTTGTCGGGTGTCTTGCGAACGAAGCCATTCAGAGGCGAGAGAAGGCTCAGAAGGGCAAATATATCTCACTGGTCGGATCTAGCACTGAGCATTGCGATTCTTTTCGACTACTGCAAACCACAATACGGAAGGACCGACCACTCCATCGAGATAGTATTAGAAGGGGGGATCGCCCGCAGCCTACTCCAGGCGCTGATCTTCTCCTCAGACCTTCCACTTGAGAACTCCGCCCGAGATCTCCTTTATTGGTTGACGGATTCGAAGGTCTTCCAAGCTGCAAAGAAAGGGGGCCTCTGCATGGACCTGTTCAACGAGCTACGGGCGATTCCAAGATCGCCAGCGGTCAAAGTCTTTCATGATGCCTATGCTTCGGCTCTTCAGTGCTGCGAACGAATATTTGAGAGTAGGAAGGCAATCACAGTACGGTTGTGCTGCAACGTAAAGGTGAGCAGTGAACTGGTATTGACGTATGTTAAACGCGCGATAACCATGGCTGCCATAGCACCAAAGCCCCATACAAGAACATGAAGATCCTACTGGGTTCAAAGTATGTGGCCGATGTGGGTGGGCGTTCTATTGTTCCAGTACTTGCCAGAGGGAAGACTGGCAGTTGTTCCACTCCAAGGAATGCTCCGAAGCATCACATAGCCGTATGCAGATCTTGTTCTGGTGTCAGGCACAACCAGCTCACAATTTCGATTTAGGGATGGAGCTGAGGCAAGCGGGCTTCACCGAGAGATACAGGCGTGACAAGACTGTATTCCTTGTGGGGCTCGCAAACCTATATTTTCCGGATATGACTACCCTCAGGCGAGAGGACCGACTTGGAAGGCATCCTGGGCTTATGAATCGCCCAGACATTGACCCCCCCTTGATTTCGTTCGATCTCACGGGCACTGCGCTCCTCATGAAGAATCAGTTCACATCATACGCACATGAAACCTTGGCCACATTCTTCAAAAGGTGTACTTTCAATTCCCATGATCAGGAGAGAATCTTGCACTGCGCGAGGGAAATGAAGCGCAGCCCCGACACCACCCTCTTGGTGACGGGAAATTTCCTGGATCTCCAAATCCACACATCTGTCTGCGTCCAGATGCAATACTCCGCTAGTTCCGCACCTGGAAAGAGATACAAGGCCGTTAGTTCGGTGTCCAATGTCGGGATGTGAGCTAAGAATCTGCCGTCGCCTTTCTTAAAACTTACTGACACTTCCTTCTCCGCTGCAGAAGGTCAAAGAGAGGTCCTCCCAAGGGTGAATCGGAAATCGAAGGGCTGAAGCTAACAGCCCAGGTCTTTCAAGCACTGATGCGTGCCCTTGAATGAGATACTTGCGTAGAGCAGTCATAGGCCCGCGTACACCCCGGGCCCCCTATAGTCCCCATTTTCGCCGTTCGAACGCCTTTGTGCCTTGCATCGGCGTCAACGCACCTCACTATGATCACATCTGCTTCGTTCATGTACATGTACATCCACTTCATTCATTCCTGGGATATCTATGGTCAGCTAAGACGCGCAAACTATGACCCAGATTCCAACTTCCAGGTACCATGATTCAAGATCGAAGAACGCTCCGTCCTCACTCTCCATATTCGGTCGCTCCTAAAGACCCCAATATCGATCTCCTGGTGGGGTCCTGCAATAAGCCTCACTATCCAAGCTTCTCAGAAAGTAGTCGAGACGGTGACCTCGTTCGCTTTCCGCAACTCGCGTTGCGCGGCCTCGGAATCGATCTCTACGTCAGTAAGTTGAGGAAAGACAGACTATGATTCAACGTGAACTCGTCTGCAGGCAACTGGATGCACCGAAACCGGAGGTGCACAAGCATTCCTTGCCTCGATCTCCCGCCGTGGGGGCTAACACGGTCAACATCAAATTTCATTAGTCCATAAGTATTGAGGTCAAGCAGTGGTAGCAGCTCACGCAACGAAGACAAGTCCCCGCCGCGAAAACTGCTGCCCTGCTGTGAGATATAGAAGTAAGAGCAAAGCGAACGAACACACGTCGAAATTGAAAAGACACCACACCTATTCCAGGTTGAGCACACGCCCACCTAGTTCTGCTGGCTGAGCCTTGGGCGCCTCGACATGCTCGAACCTAACCTTCTCGTCGATCGGGTAGACGTAGGTAGGAGGAGCAGTCATAGGGGTGCGGCTCATATCCTCGTCCTCCTCGTCATCCGTCCGGAACCGCCTCTGTACTCCGT
>JANDKE010000457.1:0-25050 GCA_027627275.1 Coprinellus aureogranulatus
TCCAAAATGTTCGACGCCCTCTCCGCACTCGACGCCCTTCTCAAAGCTCTCGGCGACCTGGACGACCTCATCATGTCCGTACAAGACAAGTACAACGCCAGTCTGCAGGCCGGGAAGTTCGAACGGTGGGAAGAGAGGAGATAGTACAGGATCTTGGACGTCATCGGGGGATGGCGAAGTCAGCGGGAAGAGACAGTAGCTGGCTACAAGGCCTGGCACACCTTTTCACCACTGGCAGAAAAGAAAAGGCGCTCTCATGCACAGCGCGATCATCTGCGCGCCTATTGGCACTGCGTTCTAGCTCGAGTCGTGCACGAGATCCAGTAACGTTTTGCGAACAAAAATGTACAGTACAGCGGCGACCATAATATCTACTTGCAAGCACACTAATCTAGTGCCTACACAACCACTCCGGGAATGAATTCGAGGCACGGTAGCTATAGCGGCGCGAAGACATAGGTATTGGGAAACCGAACGCCAAGAAAACCATAGCTGTGTTAAAGGGGGAACTTGAGGAACGAAGTCAGGGTCATGCTTGCCAGTACCAAAGAGAGAGAGAGAGATCAATATCCAAAGTGTACGAAAGGAACCCAAGCAAGCAGCGACCTCTCCGAATTGTTTCCTAGCTCCCGACGCAGCTCCTGGATCGCGTGGTGCAGAGCATACGCCGAGAGAGTCTCGTCGAATCCACCGGCCCTCGAAACATCCGTCGGGTGGTCCCAAAGGTACTGGTAAAAGCTCTTTGCAACCTTGGGCGCATGTTCGTCATTGATGGACCACATCGTAGCGACCACCCGACGATAGCCTGCTGCAAGCATCCCAGCCGCAAGATGAACTGCTTCATCAGCAAGCTTTTCTTCCCCAACGCTCGTCTGACAAGCAGAGAGGAATGCAAGGTCGGCGTTTCGCAGATTGCGTTGGATGATTGCCGAAAGATCTAAAATGCCTTCATGGAAGTAGAACCGACTCTTGAGCGGTTCCGCCGCATCCTGAGAAGCGTGGCAGGCTAAGTGGATGCAACTGTAGTCTTCCATATACTTGAGGAAGTCTTGGCTAGTCGTTTCGCTTCCGGTCTGCTTCAGGACCCTGACCTTCTTCTCCTTTGCTTTGCATTCAATACAGTTGACCTCATCCACTGTCCCAGGAATGGGTGAATGTCTGATTCCATCTGGCTGGCAAGTCAGGAATAGACCAGACACGGACTTGTCGATGGAACGATTGTTCTTGATGCGATTGGTCAGTGAAGTGACGGTTGGGGTGTAGGATGAGACCGCATAGTCGAGGACGTTCTCCGGGGATGAACCCTCGTATATACCCGCTGCGTGAAGGGGAAGGAAGGATAGAGGGCCTGTCGGACACCACCAAATTCTTGCCGCCGGACCGTCCCGGGTTGAGCCTACTTTCTTCAGCAAACGTCAGAAGCGAAGGGCAACATGCAAGAGTAGGCAGAACTCACTGTAAATGCCACAGCTTCCAAAATCGGTTTCACGACGTCAAGCCATAGACCCTGCAGTACGTTGCGCAAGGCAGGGACCTCCGGAGCATCTGCAGGCGGATCGATGACTGGAATAAGTTGTTTTGGTTTCTTCCGCGTACGGAGGCCGTTTCCCTCGAGACTTCGTCTCAGGTCCCCACGATAACTACTTGCCTTCTCCTGGGAGAAGTTGGTCAAGGGAATGTGAAGAGGCTCGTCGAGTCCGGCCACGAGCGCAATCGCATCGCACCGCTTCTCATCGACATTGATGACGACAACCGCCCCCGATTCTGGCAGATGCTGAAGCAGGGCCGAGCGGGCTGGTGGTTGGAGGAATGTCTCGAAGCCAGGCTTGGACCTGACCTTCAAGAGGAGATTGTCCCACTGCTTTGCGAGGTGCAAATGCTCGCGAGCCTGGTCCTCCAGCCTGGACTTTTCCCGCAGCGACGTGGTGCCGCCCGCATGCTGAAAGGATGATCCTGCCTTTTCGAGCAGTGTAGAGACTTTTATGATGCGCTCTACTAGCTCTTTGTCGTGCAAGGAAAGGCTGTCGAGCGGTGTCCGCAGGTTGTTGAGTTGCTTCCAGACCAGGCAACGACCCTGCTCCAGCCACTCAAGAGCCTGATCTGGATGGCCAAGCATACAGGCAGCAGACGCTGCCTCGAGAGCGATTCCGGATATATCTTGTAGCTGAGAATAGTTACATTTCACTGTTTGCTCCAGACCTCCTATTAGAGCAACCAAGCCCAAGGCAACTCTAAAGGCGACCATGACGTCCGTTGACTGGGGACCCTGCTCTGTAAGTAAGTCAAGCCATAGTTTGGCTGCTTCCAACCTGTCTTTCAGAGGGCGAGAGGTGCAAGTTGCAGCCAGCCTGAACGAATAAAGGCTTCTACTCAATGCTTCCCGACTGCCAGTCAAATCGTCCTGTAGCCGCAGCAGAAGGCCAAGGTTTAGGATGCGACCTGGCAGATATAGGTGACCCTCTAGAGTGAGGTCAACGGCTCTCTCAAAGCAGGAAATCCCTCGGGGAATATCGGAAAGGTCATGAGTATGGCGATGGCACTGCACGGGCGACCCTTCTAGGATATTGAACTGCGACAGCAAATCAGGATGTCCCTGCGGAGTGAGCTGCACCAGTCTCCCCAGTGCATTGATTGATTCAGTTAGGTCAGGAATGTTGTTGGTTCTCTTGCATCGTGAGTTCAGGAAAGTACCGAGGTGGTTGAGCATCCCTGGCAGATGTTTGTGGCCTTCGGGAGTGAGGTCTTTTTCTGTCCGCCTTTGCTGCGCCGAGATTGCTTCGTCAAGGTACGAAAGTGCACTTGTGAAGGTGACGCGATCTGAGAATGCGTTCCCGACGCCATAGAGACAAATCGCTAGGAGTGGGCCGCCCTCGCTGCTTAGCCACACCGCTCTTTGGCATGTCAATGCTGATAGTCCTTCGGCAAGGTCGGAAGAGTCACCCATGCGTTCAACCCAAGACGCCAGCAGACTGCCAAGGGAGTGGAGCATATTAGACAGATCGTCGCTGCCATTGGGCACAAGGGCGATTGTCCTTTGTTGTGTTGAGATTGTTCCTGCCAAGTCGTCTATACATATTCGTTCATTCGCCCGGTCAAGTTGCTCACCATCGGCCAATGGATAGTCCAGCCCCTCTCGCGAGCGCTGAGATATCGTTTGCACCTCAGCGAAGGCTTCAGCGAAGTCAGCGGGTAATGACGCATTTGCGAAGGATCGTCTGTCCGTTGGGCTTCCACCACCTGTACCGGTCGAACATGTAGAATCAGTGCATGAAACTCCACATCCCACCGGACAGTGTATTCACCATTTGCTGACGGACCACTCGGTGGTGCCATGAGATTCCTCCAAACGGCCAAGCGTACTCGTCCAACGAGGGTATGCGGCTCGGTGTCTTTGCCGCGCTCTAGGAAAGCACTCGTCAAACATCGTCCTTGTTCATGCAGTGAGAATGCCTTACGGTAGTCGGGGCGCCTGCCCGCACCCAGCTCGCTGCCGTCCAGGCACACCAAACCTACGGCCAAGCCCTGGCTACCGTGATACTTGATGACACAGTATATCCCCTCCACATCTGCAGGACTACAATAACACATCGATCCCCACCCACAAGTGAACACAAGGAGGAACGCACAGTGCAACCATCTCGGTAAGTTCCCATCTCTCTGAAGGGATTTCTGAGAGTGCAAACAGGGCCCTTTCCTCTTGCCCTGGTATTCCAATGATACGAAGCTCCTTCAGGCTCAAGGGTGGCCAGCCGTCGTCGGCACTGTCGGTGCGCTCTATCCAAATGTCTGTCATGTAGAACCTTGCGTTGGAGCTTCGTCGAGTTGACGAAATCCCGTTGTTGTCGAATGGGCGAGAGTGGTGAGGGGTATGCTTCAACTCGGACAGACCATCAGGTGGGGCAGACAAGGAAGTTAAGAGCGGGAGGTTTGTGTCGCTTTCGGCCATGACTTCGTGTCTTGACGGAACCTCGCTATTAGAGGGCAAGCCAGAGAGGGTGCAGAAGGTGGGACGGTCAATGGTTTGGATGGGGTTGCGCGCCACCTCCATCGTCGCTACAAATGCACGGATAGGATGAGCACAGCCAGCAGCTCGCTCGACTTCCCCGTTAAGATAGCATGGAGGGCCTTGCTCTAACTCTACCTCCCCCGGAAAAGGTGTTGAGATCAAACACTCGAACTACAAGGTAATGGCACAGCAGGGCCGCTCCGCAGCCCAGCAAGTGAGCCTCCGACAACCCAGGCAGTCAACGTAGCACGCACCTTTCATGCTTCTAACTAGATGATCGGTAGCAACGGATGCAAAGCTGTGGCGATCCAAGTCCGCGTTTCTGCAAAAGGACACTTCCATGAAAGAGAGTCGGAAGATAGACCACAGCGAGATACTCCAGAGGGTNNTTTTCGTGTGAAAGCTGCTCGACCGTGACACCCAGGAGAATGTACGTGTGTCGAGTACGTCTGCGTAGTCGCATGAACCAGAATCAGAAGANGGTCGCTATTCCTGGCTTGCGGGGCTTCGGATACCACAGAGGAGATGGGCCATAGGTGGGCACTATGGACTTCAGAATAGGTGCAACAGCATCATCTTGTCCCGCAGCGTCGGTTCCTCCNCCTTCTCGCGTCTTCGCGGTGTCTTCGCGCTCAAATTTTCGATTACGTCAAAGGGACTGTGANGTATGCGCTAGGAGAGGTAGNTGAATCGCTGAATTCAGANATATTAGACTGGAGTCGATGAGTGGACAAGGAAGAGAACGGTTTTTTAGAACCCCGCGATTCGTCAAACCCTGTCGAACGCTGGAGCGCTGGCGTGTCCATGAGTTCTAGTCAGCATCCATCTCAAGGCTCCTCGTNGTTGCCAATCCACAAGCGCTGCCACTGTGCGAGTGGGACCCCGGGGGTCTACGCAAGACCANGTCTTTGGTGGGGGCTTTGGCACATTGCCCTCAGGGACACATAGTTCGTAANCGCCCCGGGTTTCGATTCCCAGGGCAATATAGTGGCCCAACTTGANGCNCTGCCAAGGGTTCGGNAGCTTCTCCCCCACCCACACGCTGTACAGTACTATATGGACGACGACCCCNACAAGGACCTCGCGCACATTGAGGAGCAATAANGTCTCACCATATTCCCNGANNGNATTGAAANNTTAAGCTTGTATTACNNGGTNCAGAGCATGTCGNGCTGCCTCGTGCAACTNGACTTNNGCTTGTCCACAANNTTNTGGACGATNCTAGGNCGAGCTCTTGCTTCACTTCCATTCAGNAATTGTATNCNACGCTGGTCGCANNNCCANGTTGTCACCGGTNNTTCANCAGAACAAAGAGCTACTCGCCTCACCTAGTGAAAGCACCGCATTTCACAGCGGCGCCCTCAGCAAGGTTTACAACAGCTAATTACAACAGCGCTCGGACTTCTGTTCTCCCTAAGTCCCAGAGTGGAATGGCAATGCTTGCTACTTCCTATCGCCATCCTACACACAAACACACTGCCGACACGCAGCCCCAAACGACGTCGCTGTAGCCGTCTGCCCAGCTGGACAGCTATTCGTGCACGGTTCAGCGGGGATTGCAGTCGGGCCGAGGTACGGGTTGGGACCGCAGGTGCAGAATACCGGGCATGGCGTGCCTATGAACTCGGTTAGTTCACCAATTTCGAGGTAGAGCCAGGTATACAACCAAAGCTGACTCACCAGGACGCGTAGTATTGACATAGCATTGTCCCGAAGGGCAGATCATGGGTGGACAAGGGATGGCTTGCGAACAAGGAGTCCCTGTTGCGGTTGTAGTCGGCGTAGACGTCGTAGGTGTTCCCGTCAGTGTCGCGGACGAACTCGAAGATGGTTGGGTATTGGCTGTGCCAGAAGCAGTGGGCGTGGCCTGGATTGCGGCAGTGTTTGGAGCTACGGTCAAAGCCGAGGCGAAGATGATATTCCCTAGCGAGATCGTCGATCTCCTTCTCGACTACAAGGAAAGATTGACGTACCTGCTGACAGGCATACCGCCAACCAAACATACAGTGCTCCGAAAGCCTTGCTTGCCGACGAGCATGCCATCGTTATCCTACTGTTAGCAAAAGGACTGAATTCTGAATCCTCGCCCCGAAACGTTCTTGACTCTTGAGAATTTAAACCCTCCCCTTACTCCGTAGTAGAACCGCGATTTCACCTTTCCCCACCCACAGAACACGGTCCAGCCCTCCTCGCGAATTCCGAAATCAGAAATTATATGGAATTCTAATGATACAAAAGAGCTTAGCTGGTCTAGATAGCATAGTAGTGTTGTTACAAACCGAATCCCAATGTCCCTTTTTTGCCTTTTATCTGATGAACCAACCGAGAACCCGAAAGTGTATGCCCGAATCGCAGGACTCCCTTGCTCCTGCTCCAGCGTCAGAGCTCCCTTGCAAAGGCCTGTGACCGTTACGGTACCATGTGCTGAAGCGCCTTCTGCAGGACCTTCACCCTCCCACAGCGGTCCCCAACCTCGTCTTGGCGTACCATTCCCCGGGAGAACCTCCCAAAAGGGTTGTCCTTGTGACTATCATGGGAGCTCGGACGGTGTTTAGCGAAACCGTCGACCATATGTAGTGGGCTTTATGAGCATCGCAGCACTTGACCCCTTCCCCTCTGATAGACCGACATCTTATCATGCCTTCGAGAGTTCCGCCACTGTGAGATGTATTTAGCAAACAGGTAAAACCACCTCGAAGGAAGGAAAGGAAAAGGCGCATGTACACGAAAGGAAGACGGCTTGAAAACAAGAGATGGAATAGATTCTCACCTTCTTTCGCTTTCTTCCTCCTCTCTCTCCATTTCCTCCAGACATACCACGCATATAGCAGCACTACAATACCCAAGATGATAAGCCCGATCCTCATCCCAGTCTTCTTCGCCTCAGACCCCGTCTTCTTGAACTGCCGCTCTTTCAGAGCTGTATGCGAGTTGCTGTGGTAAGGATGTAGTCGAGGAGGAACGGCTGAAAGGACAGAGAAAGCGAACGTGTCAGTTACGGGCGCCTATTGACCGAAGAGATGCCAGAAACGAGTAAACGTCTCCCTCCTTGAACGTACCTGAGATTCAGATGCCTCGACGACCGTCACATTCAATACATGCGGCGCCTCTGTATTCGCCTCGGAGAACGTATACTGGAAGAGCGCTTGGTGTAGTGACCAATCCGCTTCTGTTGTCCCGGCAGATTGGTTGAGAAGTTGGAGGGGAGACGGCGCCGACCCGTCCACTGAGAAGGTGGCCGATAGCGACCCAGCAGAGCTGTTGAACGCTCCATACACCGCGACCGTCGAGCCTATTCAATGGATGGAAGCTCAGGATTGCACTGCTGTAGAGGCCTTAGAGTGGAGATACACATACCCACAAACTCAATCGAGAACGAACTTCCATTCTGTGTTGTCCCTGCGAGGGTATCATTGAATGGCAAGGCCCCCAATCCCTGAGCTTCAAACGCAGAATGGTGCGTCCAATCCCCGGAGAAGGTAAAGGACGGGTTCGTATCATCGTAGATAAGCTGCTTCCCGTCAAGCTTCGTCTTGCCAACGGGTGTGTATATCACATAGTCCACTATCAGCCGGCCAGATGTGGGCTCGAGGTGGACGGTGTGTGGGTTGGAGAGGGCGCCGAGGTCGAAGAGCTTCACTCCTTTCTGTATGTTTCAAGGACAGATGAAAACACGTTTTTATGGGGGGAAAGTATGGCGAGGTGATGATGATCAAATGAGCACAGGGTGTGTGAAGGCTAAGGCAAACGAACGCACCGTGCCCGAGGCAATACCCTCAAACTCATCCGGCAACCGCGTGTAGGTAGCATCGTCCATCGAGCTATCCAGGTGGAGCGACGTGTCCAACTCTCCAAAGACCTCAAGTCCCTTGCCTACAGCGCAACAAGCGTAAGCGCCCTACGGTAGGGACAGCAAAGGGGCTCCTGCAACGCACCGTAAAACTTGATATCCACCGCCGACGTCGGCTGGCATACATGCTGCGACCCGCCCCAAGTGTCATTCGCGTTGGACGTGGACACTTCACATGCGCCGGTGTAGACGATTTCGGGGCTTGAACTGTCGAGAAAGACGTGCGGGTTCTCCGAGTCCATCGTATCTTCAGATAGCCTTGGCGCTCAACGCTGGCAGGGTTTACAGGCGGTTAGATGGACGGCGAGGGCGAGTGGGAGGTGTTGGTCAAGAGGAGGAGGGGACAGGCAGAACGATGGGAGGCATCAGCAAAATGAAAGGTGGGAGGGGACTGTCAAGAGGGCGCTGATGCCATACCCACTGCCATTATTTGTACGCCCTGAGTCTGGAAACGGACCCAATTGCACACTTTTGGGTTCCTGAGCTCGATCTCGGCATGATTGTTGTCACACCGCAAGTATGCCAAGTCGGCTTGTTTCTCCTCCCTTGTCCTTGGATTGCAGGAATATGAACAAGAGACTCGAATGCCAGATGCCCTGCCTGGGCGTTCGTTCACTTTCACTCGAAAAAGCGCCAGATTGCCCTAGCTCCCTAGAAAATCAGGAACAATCCAATCACGAGTCGCCTGGATGTTCGTTCCTGGGATTTAAGCCGGCGGTGATGCCCTCGCCTTGTGCGAGCTTGCAGAAAACGTTGTCTTCAGGGCATTGCTGGCCTGCTCTTCCCGAGACTGCTTTGACAGCGACCTCGTAAGCTGCACTTTGGGTTCTTGTTGACCAGCAGATTGGACATTGGAATTGGTCCTCCGGTGCAAATTCGAGCTTGAAGACGCAGACGCAGAACCTCCTGCAAAGGGATTCGAGGAGGCGACCGGACGAGGATTGCCCCCAAGTAATGGTCGATTCATAAGACGAGAGACTGTTGAGCGAGGACGTTCAAGAAGGAGTGGCTACTACACGCTCGCGCGTAGACTGGATCCACCAGCACAGTGAGAGTGAGAGAGGACAAGGTAGACAAGAGAGATGCGTTTGACAGCTAGCTCGGTTACCGCAACACACTACAAAAGCGTGTTGGCAGCCAGGGTCTTCCCGTAATTTCCCAAAAGGCGGTCCTGTTACACCGGATTTGCCACCCCATTTTAGGTTAGTGGCGGACGTATCTCCGACATGGGAATTCAGGGCATCCTTGTATTCTTGTTGCGATTCGTAGGAATGAAGCTCCTTGGATACCCTGCGAGTGCCAGGACAACCAGGGGCCTTGTTCTGGCCATAAAGGGCGAGGAGAGAGCGCAGTAGGATGCGTCCTTGTTGGTTGGGAGCAAGATGGGAAGTGCGCGCCTTCGACTGACCTCCACCGATAGCCGCCGTGATCAGTTATTTCTGGAGGCGATACCATAAATAGAGTCGGGAGGAGAGTATAAATAAACAGAGATGAGGGTAACCTAGCTCAGCAAACGTGTTAGAGGTCTACATGTACAGAGAGGTAGGGAACGCGAAGGTACCCAGGCGAGAGGCGTGCGGGAATTAAACAAAAACTTGAAGACAAGTGAACCAACCTAGAACATCATGGCGAGTCACCATTCCATTCAGGTAGCAGCACCTGTGCAGGGGTTATCGAAGCTATTCTGAAGACGATTCGTGCAACGAAATCTGATTTTATTTCGGTTTGAATGAAGCGTGCTGCGGAAAAGAGGCTATCTATACATAGATGGAACGTAAGGCCTGGGCAACGAGGCACCCATTCAAAACTCGGCTCAAGCGCTCAAGCGGTGCGATTGGAGGGCAGAGAGAGAGGGGATAATTATAACTGAGAGGTTGAACTATTATTACTTTTAAGACGGAGAGGAGGGGGAGAAGATAAGGGTGCCACTTCATACAGAAGTGAGAGAAAGGGTGAGAGACTAAAACCCAGGATCAGCCCTGCCTTTGCCCTTGCCCTTGCCTTTGGCATCAGCTGCGTTCTTTACTCGTAGGCTCCTTCGCAGAGGCCGGACGGGCTGAGTCGGTTCAGCCGCAGATTGACGTCGACTTTGAGGCGCGGTGGGTGCAGAACCAGATGGCTCTCCCTGAGTATACCAGGAGACGTGAGAGTGAGAGGTCTTCCGTTTCTTCGGGCGCCTTTCCTCCTCCCCTCCCTCATATACGGCATCGAAATCGGCTTCGTCCTCTGCGAAGTCAGAGTCACGTCTTGAACGCTTCCTGAGCGGTCTATACGGCAATGGCGGAACTTCTGATCGGCCAGGAAAATGGTACATGGCTTCACGAAGCCTCTGAGCGGCAGGGTCGTAGAACACGGGATCGCCTTTTGGGAGTACAGGAGGATGCGCCACAGTAACGGTGTACGTTACGTTCGACGGTCCGGCAGCAGGCGCATGAGAGGAGTGCTGAGATCCATCGGAGTAGCGACGACTTTGGTTAGATGAGCGCCGGACTGGGCTTCCTTGGTCGGTCGTTCGAAGAGCAGAGAACCTCCGAGAGCGTGAACGAGGGTAGATGGATTTCGGTGAGACGGGTTCGGGTTCCGCGATATACTCAACAGAAGCCTGGAATCCAGAGTATTCGTCCCAGGTTGGTGGATGGTGCAAGTGGGAGCCGTCGTACGTTGACCTACGTCCTCGCCTCACAAAGGCATCGGCAACAGGTACGGGTTCTACCGCAGGTGCGAACCCGTTAACTAAGGGCTCCTCAGCCGAAGCTCCAGGGACGCGGGGGTCAGGTATGGGAGGTGCGATATGTGGTTGAGCCGACCGCAAGAATTCGTTCGAGCACAAAATGGCTGATAGACGACCTTTGTGAGCGACGGGAGCAGGCACGGGAGGTGGATCTTGGGCAGCAGGTCTGTTTTATGTATGGAGTCAGCAGTGGCGTTTGGTGAGTGACAAAAGGAGGGTACTCACGCATCCGCTGGGGCGACATTCTCTCCGTCAGCGCCTGTAGCTGAGCCCGCAAAATTTTCCAGCCTTTCGTGGAGGTTGTCAAACAAATAGTCGATAATCTGGAGTATATCATCCGTGAAATCGTCTTTCAAGCGCTCCACTTCGGCGCGGACGGTTTGGAGAGGTGTTAGTTTTGCTTGACGAGGCATGTTGAGTTGGAGTAGGTCGAGGGGCGTATATGGGTAGAGAGACGGATTCATCCAAGCAAGAGTGTCTTTTATACCCTTCCATGCTGGCGACAGTCTTTGTTTCCTCGAGATATTGTTTTCCTTTTCCCTTTGACCACTGCGAACCACTTCAGTGCTTTGGCCGCGAAAGCGCTATTGTCGGCTGTTACCACTGGTCGAAGGCTATGCATATTTCGAAAAGTCGGGCGCTTCACAATGGGAACAGACAATTGAGTCGAGCGCGGAGCCTGGCAGTGGTGGAGACCAGAAAGAGTCGGCAGCAGTTCGGGCCGTCGAAGCGGGCAGATCAAGCGGAGTGGAATGATTTAAATGTCCGCTGGCCCTGACTATCTCAAGTCCATTGAACGTTTTGCGGTCGAGCGGCGAAGTCTGCATGGTTGCGAGCATAGGATATCTGCATAACGTGGAAGCATTGAGTCAGGATGTTAAATCTACGCAGCCTCATAGCTACAGCAACTTGACTCAATGCCTGCGGTGAAAACGGAGGAGATCTGTGCCGTTGAAAACTATGGGTTCCCCCCGTTCTCTTCGCCCACTCTGTGACTCGCGACTGAGCACCTTGCGAGGCCTTAGAAGCGAGCTGGAGGCTCTGCAGCCCATTTCAGCAGGACCATATGCCTCCCGAAGAGTTCGCGATTCCTTATCACCGTTGGTTATAAATCCAGCTGTTCGTGCTTCTCTACCGTCAGCAGGCACGAAAGCGCGATGAAGAATGCATCGCTGTAAATCTATACCTCAGTGAGCGTATAAGCCCTGTGATAGTCGTATCAACCGGTTAAGCGCTCGAGGGACAGGGGCGTCAACAATATCCGGGATGATGACATCCATCAACGCGCCATACGACGCGCACTCGGTTCCTTTTCCTCTGACTCCCACCTTCCCGCTTCCGAACCATCCAGGCTTTCTCAAAAGTCAACTGCGGGGGTGCGACAGACTGAGAACAAGCTCGTGGTTCTCTCCGAGCGTCCCTCAGTCCTCGATACGTCCCCAGTTGTCGGCGACTAAAACGCCTACCCAAAAATGCTGCGGTTCCAATTGCCAATTGCAGTTGCCCTGGGCGCTAGCACCGTGGTCAGCGCCGCCGCGCTCTTGCTGTCAAAACGAAACGAAAATGGGAAGATTCAGCTCCCAATACATAGCGAGGAGGTCCTTGATGGAGACCACTACGCTCAACACGACCCACTGGAGGTTACGAGGCCGGAGGATGTCATTGACGGATACCCTATTGACGAGGAGGCGTTTTGGCGACGAGTGCGTATGCTTTGCGTGGCTCTAGACGTGGCGTACTCATTGTGCGTAGATGCGCTGGCGAAAAATACTCCTGACGACTCTCGTCGCTCTGGCAGTTGCACTGAATGCCGTTGCGTTTGGCTACGCAGCTACCGAGGGAACCAGCCACGAACTCGCTATCGCCGCGCTCCAGTTGGTCTTCTCGGTATACGCGGTGACCATCTCGGCGGTCACCGTATTTCAGGACAACATCGACGGCCATTGGAATGGAATTATTCATCTTACGGCGCTTACGACTATCGCCAGTCTTCTGCTGGGCTCGGCTTCCATCCTTCCGAACACGCCGTTCCCGACTGGCAGACAGCCGAGCTCTATTCTCAGAGTATTCGCCGTGGTCCTCGGTACAGACGACGACGACGCTATCTTGAACGCGATATGGTATACCATCACAGGGCTGTACATCATCATATGCGCCATCGCATTCACCACTCGACTAGGACCGCCCTTGCACTACCCGCCTGAGCTCATTTACCCCGAAAAGCAGGTCAAGGTCATCACCAACACCGACCCAGAGAACGTCTGCGGAATCTACAGCGCGTCACCATGGGAGGTGCTCATGTTCTCCTACACGACCAAGGTCGTATGGCTCGGCTATACCGCATCGAGCTTGGAGATTGGCGACCTCCCCATCGTGCCAGCTGACATGCGCGCGGCGTACAACTACTCGCGGATGCGACAAGCCATGCGGACATTCAAGTTGAAGGTCTTCAGTTGGACGCCCAAGCCAGGGAGTGGATGGTCGTTGGTGTATAGGCTGTTGAGGCTCAATTGGGTCGCGTTCCTTGCCGAGTTTTTGCTCGCCGCGGTGTCTGCCGGCTTATTCTACGTTCCTGCATACTTCATGAAGGGTTTTATTTCCTATCTGGAGGTGGACCCGTTCAGAGTGGAGAAGGGTTGGGGCTGGTTTTATGTGTTTGGCTTGTTCATGTCGAACGCTATCTCGTTCCTCGGTACGTAGATGCGTCCTATTTGCCCTCATCGACTAACGTTGCCAAAGTGACTGGCCAGCTCTGGTCGCTTGCCACCACTTCCATCCAAGTCCGCCTCAAAATCCAGCTCAACACCTTGCTCTTCTCGAAGACTCTTGTTCGGAAGGACGTCGCTTCATCTGCTGCGAAGCCTGCGGACGCAAATGGGAAGGCTGCGGCGAATGGAGCCAAGCCTGCTGAGAAGGACGAAGAAGACGAATTCTCAAGCAAGGCGCAGATTATGACCCTAATGACCACGGACGTTGACAGAGTCAGCGACTTTGCGTGGCATTTGTTCTCGCTCGTCGGTGGGTCTCCAGCAAACTGTTCCAGCATCGGTATATGCTAATCTAGGTTAGACTCGCCGGTTGAGATTGTTATCGGAACCATCTTCCTATACAAACTGTTGGGTAAGCTTTCGGCCTTCGGCGTCGTGTCAGATATACTCATACTCTCTACCCAGGCGTCTCGTGCTTCTTCGGTCTAGCGGTCATTCTCCTCTTCCTGCCTTTGAATCACTTTGCGGGTTCCATCTTTGTTGGCACGCAGGAGAACCTCATGAAGGCTCGGGATGAACGAGTTGCTCTCATGAATGAAATCCTTGGTGCGATTCGTATGCTCAAGGTACGTCCCACAGACCTTGAACGCAAGCGCAATTCATGCTGAACCTGTTCATAGTTTATGGCTTGGGAGAGGAGCTTCGAGAAGCGCGTAATGGGCATCAGGGAGAGAGAACTGAAGTATCAGAAGATGCACTATACCATCGAGACGCTGTGGAATGCAATCTGGTATGTGGATTTCTGAGGGGGATCTCACAACGTCACTAACAATCTTGCAGGAACGGTTCTCCCATCCTCGTCACCCTAGTGTCGTTCTGGCATTACGCTGTCGTCCGTGGTCAACCCTTGACACCCTCCACTGCCTTCACGTCCATCATCGTCTTCAACGAAATGAAGTTCGCGCTGAACGCTCTCCCCGAGACGTTCATCAACATGCTCCAAAGCTTCGTCTCGCTCCGCCGCATCGAAAAATACCTCAACTCCAGCGAGGTTAGCCAAGTTCCCGTCCTCGACGAACAACCCAAAACCATTGTATTGCAATCTTGCACTATCACCTGGCCACAAGACAGGTCTGGAGGAAGCAACGCGTCGAGTCTCGCTCCCTCTGCTGCTTCAACTCCCAGACATAAGTTCCTTCTCGTCGACCTTAGCTTGAACTTCCCGCAAGGCGAGCTCTCGCTGATTTGTGGAAAGCTGGGGTCAGGAAAGACTTTGCTCCTCTTGGCATTGCTTGGTGAAGCGGATCTTGTTACCGGACAGCTGGTTTGCCCGAGGAGTCCCCCCGATTCATTGGCGAAGTATGCGAAGGCGGATGGGGACAAGTGGATTATTGAAGGGATGTGTGCGTATGTCCCCCAGGCGGCTTGGTTGNGGAATGGCGTCGATCAAGGAGAACATTNTGTTCAATNTGCCGTATGATGANGAGAGGTATCAGCAGACTNTGGANGCTTGNGCNTTGATNAGNGACCTTGAGATNCTCGAGGANGGTGACGAATCNGAGATTGGNGANCGNGGTGTTAACTTGTCTGGAGGACAGAAGGCTCGAGGTAGGTTTTACACTCTATTCGAAAGANTTTGATACTNATGGAATCGCTGTCAGTTTCTCTCGCCCGAGCAGTCTACTCCCGCGCCTCNATCCTCTTCCTCGACGATGTTCTCTCTGCAGTCGACGCTCATACCGCTCATCACCTCTACCACGAATGTCTCAAAGGAGACCTCATGAAAGGCCGTACCGTCATCTTGGTNTCCCACCACGTCCAACTATGTGCCACAGGAGCCTCGTATATCGTCGCTCTCGACAATGGTCGCGTACTCTTTGAAGGNGGCCGCGAGGCCTTCCAATCATCNGGCATCATTCGCAGTCTAGGCCAAACATCCACTGCCCACGACGANGCAGAGGAGAAGGAGAANCTNATTGAGGTCGAAGAAAAGATCCTNGGNGGCGAGCAATCNGAAACNAGCTCGACNGCNGCTGAGAGCTCNACNGCAGCATCATCGACNCTCGATAGCAAGAANAAGCTGAAGGAGAAAAAGCCGGCGAGGAAGCTNGTGGAGGANGAGACGNGNGCTGTGGGTAGNATCAAGAGGGATATNTGGGCNACGTTCTTCTGGGCNTGTGGGCACCATTGGTATTGGACGATCTTTGCCTTTGTNTTTGCGGTGGCTTCTTTGGCACCTGTGTTCGAGAATGGTTGGTTGAGGTACGTTGCGATGTGCAATGGAGTCAAGANGTGTGGCTAAGCTCNCGCTTTGCAGATACTGGTCGGCAGCCGCTCTCAACGGTGGAGGTGAAAGCCCGACNTTCTACATCTCGGTCTACGCNGTTATCACTGGTGCTGGCTTGGTTCTTACCACACTCCGTTGGTTCGTCCTCTACAATGGCTCTATCCGAGCGTCCACCGTTCTNTACAAGCGGCTCCTCGAATCTGTCTTGTTCGCCGACATCCGCTTCCACGATACGGTGTCCCGCGGTCGCTTNCTNAATCGATTCGGAAAAGACTTCGAGGGTATCGACAGTAGNCTTTCGGACAACTTTGGANGGACNATTATNTGTGCNTTATCGGCTGCGACTACCATTGTTACTGTGAGCGTCGTTGGCGGGTGGACTTTCCTTGCCATNATACTTCTTCTGGCTTGGATGTACTACAATGGTGAGTCCATNCNCCACTGCATTGACTCGGGCTTGACTGACCACTCTCCTACAGCTGCGAAAGTNTATGGTCAAACTTCGCGCGATATGAGGCGGTTGGACTCTGTTTCGCGTTCGCCTCTATACTCCATCTACGGCGAGACTATCGCTGGTGTTCCTGTCCTGCGCGCATTNGGAGCATCCTCCAAACTCCTTCGTGACATGCTGAGATTCGTTGACACGAACTCGAATCCATACTATTGGATGTGGGGCGTCAATAGGTGGCTCTCGATCAGGTTCAACCTCCTCTCAGCTGCTATCGTCGGCGCCGCCGGTTTNGCCTGCTTGGTTACGCCCAGTATCAGTGCGTCGCTTGCTGGCTTCGCGCTNGCCTTTGCGTCGTCCATNACAAANGACCTCTTGTTCATGGTAAGTCCAGTANNNNCNTNANATCACGTTTCTCGACTGGCGCGGTTAGGTCCGTCGATTCGTTGGTCTTGAGCAATCTATGGTGGCCCTGGAGCGTATCAAAGAGTATTCTGAGCTGAAGCGCGAGCCTCCTGAGTTCATTGAGCCTCGTCCTGCTGCATCCTGGCCTTCCCAAGGAGAGATCAAGTGCGAGAATCTGGTCATCAAGTACGCTGTGAGTACCATTCTCTTTGACGAACGGTGTCGTACCAAAATCTTACTGATGTCCTCTTTAGCCTGACCTTCCTGACGTACTCCACAACCTGAACTTCGAGGTTCGCCCTGGTGAGAAGGTCGGTATCCTGGGACGAACAGGCTCTGGCAAGAGTACCTTGGCTCTTTCGTTCTTCAGATTCGTCGAGCCAACGCAAGGTCGTATCCTGATTGACGACGTCGATATCTCGAAGATTGGTCTTACCGACCTCCGTGGACGGTTGACTATCATTCCTCAGGATCCCAGTATCCTCAGCGGCACTTTGCGCTCGACTTTGGACGTCTTCGATGAATACGAAGATGCCGAAATTGTACGTCACCGTCGTGCATCATGTATCTTTATCTGACCGCTTGTTTCAGTACGAGGCGCTTCGGCGTGTCCATCTCATCCCCTCAGAAACAGATGAAGCAGAACCTGAGGATGGATTGGCCACTATCAACGCGAATGTCTTCCGCGATCTCGATTTCAGCGTGTCTGAAGGAGGAGAGAACTTCTCTACTGGGTACGTAAACGTGCTGTATTATTGTATCACCTTGTTGCTCACTCGTAGATGCAGAGAGAAGCAACTGCTTTGCATGGCTCGTGCCATCCTCAAGAGGTCCAAGGTTCTTGTCATGGACGAAGCCACAGCGAGCGTTGATTACGCTACTGATGAGCTGATCAGTAAAACCATCAGACAGTGAGTTACAGTTTCCTCGCCCGTCCTCCTCCTGCTCAAGCCTGGTTCGCAGAGAATTTGCTGAAAGCACCATCCTGACAATCGCACACCGACTGAGGACTGTCATCGACTATGACCGAATCATGTTGCTCGACCAGGGTAGCATTGTNGAGTTTGACAAACCTTCGACGCTGCTCAAGGATCCCAACTCTCGCTTCTATGCCCTATGTAAAGCAACTGGAAAAGAGGAGTTTGNGAACCTCTTGAGGATGGCAGGGGTTTCCNATTAGANTTTATAGACGATTCATGATGGGTGTATNTATGCTTGCTTTGCTATTCTGATNGTTGTTGCTCGTCATGCGAACGAGACCTTCAAATGTTAGTACTTTAGTACTGATGGAGGGGCACCTANATTTGGGAGGGGAAAGACCGGGNGTTGAACGTTGAACCAATTATAACTATCGGAGNGTACGTCTGTGANNGCNATTCTTCCAGCAAGCTTGCATCCTTTCGGCGCTCAGTATNCAGTACTCAGCCGCACCTTTGCCACCGGNACTGGATCTACCGCGGTGGCTTTCTCCGAGCGCGATGCGCCTGCATCCTGANCCAAACTCTCACCATCATCAGTTTCATGTGTGCTTATCCTAGAACCTCTGTGTTATCTTCGCAGGCTTTCAAGTGGGATACAGTGCTCATGCTGAGGTGAGAGCACCCCCAAATNGCCACTCTGAAGATGGAAGCATCGCTTGTCGCGCTGCCCTCGCAATTCAACNATGTTCACGAGGGAAGCANATTGTGGGCCAAAATCATCGCGTAAAGGTCGGCGGAATTCAAAGCACTNTGTAGNATCGCGCCATACGTTCTCTGGCCCGACCACGCGAGAGAGAAGCNCTCTNAATGCTTCCCAATCATTCCCAAAATCCCTTAAAGCCCGTGGAACAGTGGATNGCTTGCCACTGGCAGGGACGCAGCCATGGGCGTACTGCAGAGCTTCGTTACTCTCGCTCTCTTGCTCGNCTCCGGGATCCAAGCCGCACCTCCCGACCCTTGCGCTGCGATTGGGGGCAAGAANTGGGTCGCTCCTTCCGAAGTGAGGGCCTGTTATAGGTCATTCAGGCTTGACNCCAATGTCAAGAACAACGTACGTGCCGGGCCGTCGTGTTGAGNAGACTGNTTTGGCTTATAGCACCTCTCNCAGNTTATCGACGTTATCAACAGGACNTTAGCNTTCCATACCTCNACCAACTACCAGATCAGGGCGCCTCAACCATTCACGGCGGATGTACATGTCAATGTTCCCCAGGAGCTAGCCAGGATTAGAAGGCAGCGNTATAGTTCGGAGTATGACTTTCACNTTGACGTGTCCCGNACNGTGAANCGTCTCAACGACGGCCACTGTGTCTGGACTTTCGGATGCTACGTACGGACACCCATCTACTCGCTCGTAGGCCNCTTGNGCTAATGGTGCTTNTTAGGACTGTANGTGCGACNTTCGNNGTGGCGAGNGCAACACTTAATNCCTTCTCATAGCGTTCTTCATNAACTACCTTCCTATCCCCCTTGCNCAACTCACGGATGACAGAGGCAGACAAGGTGTCTATATCGCACCTGAGGCGTTCGCAGTTGCAAGCGCAGAATTTCCAGACCAGATCGAGGTGTGGCAGAATGCTCTCCCTGGCNGACTNAAAGGGAAGCTTGAATCTGGTGCGTATATAATCGAAGCACCTATCGCTCCGTTTGTGGAATTACTGACAACTAACGCATCGTAGCTGAACGGTGCCAGAGTCCTCCTGATCAATGGCCTCGATCCCTACACCTCTGTCAATGCCAATACACTGATCACTGGAAGCTACCAGGCTTACGGAACCCGACAGAACGCGTACGCCTCCATTTTGAATTCCTTGATTTATGTTGACGAACTCATACCAGGTTCTTCTCGAGCTACCAAAGGTCTACTGACGGGTGGAATTACCTGCTGGGTAACTTTGCTCAACAATCGCTTCCTCTTGCTGACTCGGTCCTTTTGACCGTTCTGCGCAAGGGCGCAAGGTTGCCCGACACCATTCTCGTGAGTTCTTTGTCAGCCCACGGGTTCGTTGTATCTTACAGCTGTAATCAGTTGCCGTACAGAAGCCGACTTAGTTCAACTGCGAAGCCTTTCACGGACACTGCATCCTGGCGTGCAGGCAATTGCGTGGCCACAGCCAGCACGAACGGAGTCGATCGCAACAATATGGCGATATCTTCGGTAGAGGACCCATCTACGCGATTCCAGCAGCAGCCTCCTGTCCCGGCTGAAGAAGCCCGCAGGCATCTTGTCAACGTCGCTCTCGACGACACTCCTCTTACCAATGTCGCACTCCCCGAGACCTTGAAACCCGCTCTTCCACCAGTGAAGGGTAGCAGGAGTGTTAGCCAGTTTTACCTATTAGACGACAAAAAGACTGGTGTTTTGGCACTTGGAAGCTTCTCGGATACCGTTTACGATGACTTCTTGAGGGGCCTCTTGGAGGGTCTCATTTCCCTGAGATCCGAAGGTGCTACACAGCTCATTGTTGATGTGGTGTGTACAGCGAATACCCGGTCTACCTGCGAGCGCTGATTGCTGTCGTCAGACTAACAATGGTGGTGGATACATTTGCGCTGCTCATGTACGTCCTGTCGATCAATCATTCATTATCAGTGATACCGACACTGCTTCCCTTTTAGTGGCTTCATCGTATTGTAAGGCTGCCACCTCCATGCATTTCAAACTCACCGCTTACCCGAATCGGCTGGCGTCACAGATCGCAGGACCAAAGAGCACCACCGAACCCCAGGCAGGTTTGTATACGAAGGCCCGTGCCGGACCACTCGCCCTAGCCATCGTCGACGAGCTGAACAAGAACCCCGACCTCGATCCAAACGGCTTTCTCAACTACAACCCCCGGAATTGGAGGGATGCCAACAACAAAGAGTTTGACGCAAAGACGAATTGGCTCAGGCCTGTTGTCCAGACTACCATTAATGGCGTGCGTGACGCATTCAGCCCAAGGTATGCCCCATGAGCCCCCGGTATAAACTCGCAGCCGTACCGTTCAGGTCAACTAACGCCGAGACTAGACTTGGACAGGAATGTCAGCCGGAAAGCTTCACCTTCGCTCCGCCTTCTGAGGCCCTCTTTGACCCTACGAAGGTCGTCATTGTTTCAAATGGCCGTTGTGCAAGCTCGTGCTCGTTGTTCTCCATCACCATGGCCAAACTTGAAGGCACAAAGACTGTCGTGGTCGGTGGCAAGTCGGACGTGAAGCAGAGGTATTGCGGTATCGTTGGCGGCCAATCCACAAACTTCAAGACGATGGACACGGAGATTAAAACGACACACCTCAAGAACAGTACTCTGGCTCCTCCGGATTTGTCAGTACTTCTGGTGTGAATGCAACTCCAATACTGATTCCATTTGGCGACAGGCTTGTGGCGGGGAGCCAAGGTATAACCTGGAGGTTAGCATTCGGTATTGACAATCCCGAAGAACCCGAGGGTAAGTCACATTCTTCCCTTCAGTGTCTATCTCCTACACTACTTGGGCGCCTGTACTTCAGGTAGCTCCGGTGGTGTAGAGATAGCGGCCGCCCCATCGGCCACCTTATCACCATGTCACTAACATGCTTGCTTTCCGCTGGTTTTATAGAATGGCAAGAGCATGCCGCCGACCTCAATCTCCCCGTTACGGCTGAGCTGTAAGTGCCCACTCACCATGTTGAATTGGATGCGTGACTGATGTGCGGTCTTATCTCCCAAGTGTTAATAACCCTGTTGCCATTTGGGAAGAGGTGGCGAAGAGATTGCTCCAGTAAACGGCATTGCTGTTGAAGGCGGAGAACTGACTCATGTTAATTGAATGTGTAGAACACTGCTGTGCTAACTATATATCTATTACCAACAGATATGGGACATTGGTCGACACGCTCTAACCGCGAAGAGGCGATGATAGGAGAGTTGGTATTGTCGTAATCTGACTGGTTCAGCCCTTCCTCATCAAGGACACAACTCTGGCCTCAATTCGATAACCTCCTTGAGACCAATAACGGTACCTGGGGCACTAGTGTCGACGGTTGAATACATCGTTGGGTGTAGAACTAGTCGTTACTGCGTTCCTTGTTGTCTGACGGCTGGCAAGTCTTTCACAGTACTCTTCGGACCCGTTCCCCACCCCTCGCCAATCACCTTAAGGTGATAAAGATGACGGCCGGCTCCCTGCCAGTGATCGTGCTCCATCGCCATCAGATAACGCGTACGGGCGCTTAATGCGTCATTCAACTCCGTCCCAGCCACGCCACCGGGTAATAGCCATTAAGTGGGTTATTAAGGGGTGCTGAAAATGGTGAAGCACATTTCTCTCTGCATCGGAGTAGCGCCCCTTCGGTTCTCTGAAGAAGTATCGCGGGACACAAGCGCTCGCCATCGTCCAGGAGTATGGCCTTGCGCTGCCGTCTCGCACAAAGTGCTCGCTGGGATCCTGAAGCGCCACCGGGGCAAGGACCAGATAACTGGGATGCAGGTAGAGCAGTGAGAACGCCGTTAGTATTCCATTCAGTTTGAATGCTTCTCGATCTCGAGGAACCGCGTCTAGCATGCGCTAGCGGCGTATGTGTCGGCGATCTGGGCCATTCAGGGCAAGTAGCCTTTCCCTGGTTTTTGCCGCAAAGTCACAGAGGCGTGACTATCCAATAGAGTATCTAAAGAGGAAATACCTTGCAAAACGGCCTTTTCCCTGTGTCATGCCAAATTTAACCTTCGCCGCTATCTGATTGGTTGGAAGAAGTATAATCTCAACCGTCTTTCTTTCAGATTGAGGAGGCTAGCTCCAATACGCCACAGAGAGGCTCGTGAGCCCGGACGAGGTGAGGGCGGAGTCCGATGCGTATGCATTCTTTCGGTTTCAAGAAACGCCCTGACACGGCATTCGAGAATCCATGGGTTCGGTTTCTGGTTCTGATCTATCCTTCTCAGTAGCGACTACATTAGGGAATTTTAGTTTCCGAAGTTGAAACGGGATCCTCCATGATCTCTTCCATGAACTTCCAGAGGAACCCCAGAAAAGTCGATCACGAGATTGTATGAGCTTCTCCGGACCGTCCAGATCCCTTCTCACTTGAGGGGTAGAGATCATGAGGGTGTAAACGCCGCTGGAAGCAAAGGAAGTTGTTAGTTGATGAAGGGGCTTTTCGGTGAGCAGCTCGCCGTCGAAGCGGGGGATGCCGCAGTTAGCGTGTGGCTTCGTTCTACTGTGCAGCGGAAGTATAATTGCATCAGGCAGTATTCGGGGAAAGAAGGGAGTGGATCCAGGCTGGATGGAAGCCTAGTGGAGACGATGATGCAGTCAACTAGTCGCGTTTCTGAAGTTCGGTAGGATCCAAAGCAAAATGCTCTTGTGTTTTAGGTGTCACTGACTGTGACCTTGTGAGTGGAGTGGCTGCGTGCGCACTTCGGCGGAATATTCTGACACGCGAGCGTCAAATGAAAAATGCGCGGTTAACCTCTCCCTTCTTCGAAAGGCCCATCTCATTTACAGTTAGAACACCCTTTATTCTTTCGAATGTAAATCGTCAGTCGTTCTTCGCTAGGAAACATCGTGAGGATATTTGAGTCGACCCTCATAAAGGTTGGGAATACGAGCAATAAGTTTACGGAAGAGCTGAACAACAAGGGGGATGCTTACACCTTCTACCTGGTCTGGCCTCTAACGGGGCCACTCTAGCATGCCGACATTCCCAGCAACGGAACGGAGCAGTTGACCCGCTCTAACCCTTATGCACCATGGGCTTAACGTCTGACGAACAGGGGAGGTCATTTGACACATCTACCTTCGGACCTGTCTTCCGGTAACAGCACATGGAACGGTACAGCTCCGTTCTCTTTGACAAACTATTTCCTAGTGTCACATCCCGTATGCATCCCCATCTGTTTCAGAGGGGTACCTCGATCGTTACGGATTCTGAGGAACCTGCTGTTGGAACACTCACTTTCCGACATGGATATATGTGTATATCGCTTCAAATTTCTCCACTACACGTCTTCTAGTCCGGATCCGCTTGTGTGCGGATGAGCGGTGAGTTCGGCGAGGGGGGTTGAAAGCAGAATTGCCGGTTGTGGGCGCCTGTGTGGCCAATACACCGAAATCGGCTTTCTCCGACTCCTCGCCAAGACAAACCCCTCTTAACGGTCCTCCATGCAGCAACCAGTGACAGATTGTACGTATGATACAGGTCCTGAGTTATATTGGAGTTTACTCCGCAGGCTGAGTTTCCTTCAGGTGTGTTGACCCAAAGAGGCAGATACCAAAGTCGTTAACGCCTGCTTGATCAAACACTTGAAGGGGCTTCCCCGTTATCACAGGCTCATGGTACCTCCTTTTGGAGGGACAGACGGGTGGACCAGGTCCTAAGAGTGTGAGCATTACAGCAGCTATTAAACTAAATGGGAGCGAGAACGACCCCGTTAGATAAATCATAACGTTACGAAACGACATTCCGATGGGTGTCTTATTAACGTTTAAGCGCGCAGACCCGCCAATGCCAGGCCAGATGTTGTCGAATTGACAACTTCTCATAACGAGAAAGATGCGAAGTATCTGTCAAAGCGGAATTAACGGACTTCTACTGCGCACGCTCAGCATCCTCCCCCCAAAAGCGCCAGTCACCATCAGACAGCGCGTGCTCTTCCTCCAAGCTCACGCGTGCTCAGGGCAGAGTTTCAAGGTCTAACGTCCGACCAACTTACGACACAAGGTCACCCGCAATTAATCTACCCATTCCTGAGCATTTATTCGATTTACCCCGCCTTGTGTACACACAAACCGCATCGAGGCACTTTCATCGGGCCGTGGCGAACACCCGTCCGCCAGCTGGGCGGCCTGAGGAAGGATCCTGACCATAAAGTTGATAAACACACCAAGCCGTTTGGTGACCCAGAGGACTTGTGGAGATGAGACGCCGTGTATATGCCAGTAAATTATTTTCATGTGTGGCGGTGGCGACCATCGGCCAGGGAAATCGACGGCCCAAGGTTTGAGCATCGATGAGGCTTTGAAGACCGAGATATGACTGGATATGCGAGGGCCAAATTGCTGGAAAGTCATCGCGAAGGGTATTTTTGGAGTGCGTTTCTCCTCTCACGAGAACCCAAGAGTCGGCCGAGAGCTGCGGTGCGTTGGATCACCATTCGAGATAACGAGGTCTGCGCCACGGATGAGAAGTGAGATATCGAAAAGCGGCACCTCTTCACCACAGACCTCGTGCCGGTGAACACGGGCTTCGCTTCCCGGTGAATAACGAGAAGAGAGTGAAGTACCATTGCAGCAGTATTGCAGCCTGGCGAACGCGCGCAACCGCTCGTTGAGCCGTCACATTAAAATCTCGACTACACCCTCGCTTGGCCTCCATGCTAGATAATCGAGGCTATCCGCCACCAAGGCGTTCCCCTTGCGCCAATCGCCCTCGCCGCAGCTCATGTATCCACCTCGCTAAGCGAAATCGTTTACTGGTCCATGGTCGACGTCACGCGGGCCCCGCGCCCTGCGCACATACACAACCCGAAGTGGCCCAGCGATCTAAAACCAATCTGAGGCTATAAGCCTATCTCACCCATCGCATCTCTTCACTTTTCCCATTCTCAGGTGGCTTCGATCTACCCATCCCGAGGGTTCCTGATGTCAGCGTGTTTTGGAAAAACTGAATTGAAATG
>JANDKE010000458.1:0-25018 GCA_027627275.1 Coprinellus aureogranulatus
GAACCACGGCTCGCATATCTCCTTCAGCGACGAGGCAACGCAAGCCCGCTGTCCAGCTCGCCGTACACTGCTTCCAAGTATATCTGCGGCCCTCAGAGAAGCATCATGCCTGTACGAAATAGATATGTCCATTCACTTTCGAATCCAGCGCTCTGCATACGTACATCGTCATCGATGATACCCTGATCCTGTGCCCAGAGCACATGGAGTTCTTGACCTACGCTGCAACGTGATATCGCACGATGGGAATACTCGAGGAATATCAAACTCCAAACTATCATGGGCACAGTGGGGGTCGGCAACCTCTGCCAACAAAACGATGAGAGAAATCCGGGACTTCCGTTTTGGGAAATGCACCAACATTGGCGCCGAATGCGATCTCCTCCTACTTCAAAAGGCTCGTTCTCCAGCATGATCGTGTATAGACCTTCAAAAAGTGACCCATCTTATATGTCTTGCAGTTTTCGGCCCACTGACGCCAATATTTCTACTATTTGTTGTGGGCTGACTGGGTGGGACGGCATACGCGCCCCGGGTCCCCCTCCAACTCCCACCGCTTCATAAGGCTACAGAATATGGAGCTATATGCTCTGGTAGATGTGGAAATGGTAGGTAGATACGTTCTCCATCTCCGATTTCTATATCCCGACGGGGTTTCCGATAAATCTTGCAATTACTGCCTCAGAGAAGGTACCCGAGCTCCTTGAAGGCTGATACTTTCACCCCAGCGACAAAATTCAAGAATCGGAGGTGGAGACCTCACTCTAGAACAACCCTTGAGCATTTTCTTTCCTACAATCTAAGCCTCTAGGTGAGGACCTGAGGCTACAGTTTTGGGTGATGCTTTCCAGCAGTGGTCGTCGGAGTTTAAATTGGCTGGGCGTTGCTGACCCCCAGGCACAGTGCATGAGAAGCACCCAACGAGGGTGCGGAGGAAGAGCGGGGTACCCAGAGTACCTGAAAACGTGTCCCACATTGCACTGCGTCTCGCTGCAGAGCAAGAGGCAGACGACGCGACACGGCCGACAGCGGTGTATCGCGTCGGTGCAACGCCCGCCCAGTCGGTTCTTGACGTTTCTTGGGAATACCGGTGATGGAATGCTCACGTTTTAGCTCCACCATGGACGCTAGCCGAGCGAGGCTTGCATTTGAGCTCACTCCTTGCCAACCCAGGCCAACCCCCACGCGCAATCCTGATCGATCGCAAATTCATGTGCACTTTGTCCTNCGTCGTCCTGAGCAGGGTCTTGCATCCCAAGGATGCCTGACATCCAAGGNGCATACCGGGGCGCATGCCCAGCAATTCACGCGAAAGATCCAAAAGAATGCGGCAACAGGAACTGCGAAANTTGTCGCATCAAGGAACGCAGACCATGGGGACGAGGTGGGGAAACGCGCGGAAAGGTTATTACCCCAGCAAAGAACCGCGTGGAGGCAGATGGAAGCTTGCCCAGCGCTTGCCCAGACTCCTGAAACATCCCGATGGCTAAACAAAACATTCCGGGTAACTGGGCGCTTCCCCCGGAAGTGGAGACGACCGCGTGAGCTAGTCCCCGGGACGCACACNGATTGTGTGAGGAGACGACAGGGAGAGCGCGATTTTCCGTATTCCGTNGGTCGATAGAGNTGGTACATAAAGCAGTTACACGATTGGTTGAGCAGTTGGANGAAGCTTGCACAAGCGACCTGCAGCGCAATAAGGTTTTTCCGTAAGCGGCGGGGACGGTGCGGGGTAAAGTCCAAGCGAACCTTGCGACGAACGGCGGAAGAGCAAAAGCTTCTCGGATCTTAGCCGCCCTCCGTAGTGCTCGTTAGGAAGAGGAGTAAAGAGACCAAGGAATGCCTCCTGAGCATCTAGNNCGAACCAGGCAAGGAGGNGAGGCATGGGTCTCAGTGNGNGTTTGGAGGGTTGCTTTGACCTGGGACCATCAAGNTTCTGCTTCGAATAGCAATTCCTTCCTTGAGGATAGACGCCGGTCGATGAACTCGTGACCTCTCGTGACCCTGCCCTGTTTTGCGGAGNCGAACCAAGGTCAGTATTCTCGCTTCCCCACTCACNATAACGTGGCGAATCAGGGTCAATCTCCCAGCTGATCTTCTTCGAACAAGGGTCACCGGTAAGTAAAGAAAGAAGGTTGGAAATAGCCATAAAGGGTGCAACGAAACTAAATGGGCANAGGGAAACGCNCGGAGGGGNGNANNGCGCCATGACGTGACTCATGAGGTCCGCCGGGCCAGTCGAAGTGGATCACCACGGCGAAGCAAGAACCGTAGGGGCGTCACAGGGGTCCCAGAGCCCGTGTTGACTGGAATGAGCGGTCCGATTCAGTGCAAGCATTCTCAGGGCCAGAAAGAAGCACATACACAGTGTAGCTTAGACTGGCCTACACCTNCCTACACCTATGCACCCANGGCACCAGCGTGAATGCCGAGAAGAATACCCGTCGGAGACCCGCAAGAACAGCCGACGAGGATCAAACAGAGGGATCTACAGTGGATCTACTGCCATGGCCACGAGTCTGCCACGAGATGAGAGCTCCAACGACCCATATATCCAATTGAAGAGGATTGAAACGAAACGTGCTCGAGGCCCCGGCCCCTGGTGAATGATCTGCAGGGACTNCTGACGCAAATCAGGGGTGAGCGACCGAGAACAACAAAAGTGACTGTATGTAGGCCAAAAGAAGTACANCGTCGCAAAGGTCTTCACAGCCATCGTTGTAAGGTTGCTGCNATGAACCGGTGTAGTGTCAATGTATGATATGCTTCTTGGAGTATGTTTGCTGAAGACTTTGGAAGGTGGGTTAGTGCGTTATTGAGCTGACGTTCGGATGNNGACCGCGTTGACGACATGGCAGGAAACCGGCAGGAGACAACAGGAGACAACCCTTTTAGTTTAGGACCCGGCCGCTGAAAGTGGGAGCTGCGTTAGTCAGTCGGATGCGTTCCTTGCGGACACGCTAAGATGCCGGCCACGAGTCTGCCACGAGAGGACCAGCGAAAAGGGCCACCGAAAATCTTTGATCGAGCCGTAGGAATGCAAGCGCCTAAGGTCACTGAGAAAGGGCAGAGAGGAACGCCACGAGCACGGGCGCATGTACAAGGGGTGTGCAGGCCAGAAACTAGTCGCATGTACCAGAGCCCCTCCGCTGGGTCAACATCGCAGGTTCTGTGGAACGTCTCGTCAGATTTGCATTACGATTCAGCAGTGCCAATACGCTCATTAGGCAGGACCTTGTACACAGGGCGGACTCGACGAAGCAGAATCTGGGGGCGAGACACGTCGAGTGCGCGGAGGTCCGAATCCAAGTTCAACTTCAGAGAGGCTCAAATCGGCGCCGCGGCGGCTGATGCGCAACTATTCAAGTTACCACGGTCACTGACCTCACCAATCACGGTCCCGTCAATTGAAAATTCGTACGGATTTGAAGTCAACTCTACACTTCTCTGATATCTCCCTCGATCCATCGTAATGGGCCAGACCTCCTCCGCTCCCGTGCCTCAGAGCACACCCGCTACCTGCCCAGTGCCCCACCAGTCTTCAGCACAGCCAGCTCAGAAGTCTGGAAAATGTCCTGTCGACCACACCAAGCCTCAGGAACCCAGAGAACCCGCAAAATGCCCTGTTGACCATGGCGCCGTTAACCCAGATAACCAGATGCCCAGCCTTGCGCAAACTCGAGCACCCAACCAGGCTATCGAGTTGCCCACAGAGAGGGCGGAGTCATCTATACCGAGGGACGATAGCGGCAAGTGGGAGTACCCTTCGCCTCAGCAGTTCTACAACGCGCTCGTTCGCAAGGGTTGGGAAACGCCAGAAGAGCACGTTGTTACCATGGTTGAGATTCACAACTTTTTGAATGAAGAGGCTTGGGAGGAAGTGAAGAAGTGGGAACGGAGAAGTACTGGGTGCGCGGTTCGCTGAACGAGACGGTCTGTCACGGCTCACTGAGTTTATCTAGGAACGACGAAATCCAGTTGACACGGCTGAAGGGCCGACCGGGTGAGCTGTCGCCCAAAGCTCGGATGTTGCTGGTGGCAGGTTGGCTGTTCCCGTCTCGCTTCAAGTGCGTGGCCCTGCCTATGACTGTGTTTCCGCCGCTAACGTTGTGTTATCCCTCTCCCACGTCCTGTTTTCGCTCCTCCGCAGCTCTGAACCTCCCTTTGACCGACACGACTGGATTGTACGCCGACCAAAAACAGGCGAAGAGGTTCGATATGTCATCGACTACTACTCTGCACCTCCGGAGCCCGATGGCTCGCCTGTCTTCTCTCTTGACGTTCGGCCAGCGCTTGATAGCCTTGGCAGCGTCCAGACTCGGATTGCTGCTGCGACAGAGGAAGTGTGGTCGAATTTCCGGAAAGACCAAGGCCCTCCTCGCTCGTCATAGCTCGAGAATTTGAGTGTGCCTCCGTTGTATCGTCGTCAGTTGTCATTTCATCCTGCTGTCCATCTTGGTTCTGTCCTAGCTTACGCACCACTAGTCCTATAGAGTTTTCTGCTACCCTCACAATATGTACAACCACTACTCATACTCTACGAGACGTTCACTACAACATGCATCTGGTGATGCCTTTGTTCGCCAACACCCGACAGTTTGGAAATCCGCCATCTTGTGCCAGACATATCCTTCGCTGCGAGTTCGACCATCTGCGGCAGACTGTCCATGTACAGGGAGATCAACGTTCCGATACCTCTTGACTGGCTTAGTAGGCATGTGGAAGCTTGCTCTGCGCCGAGCGCGGCCATTCCAAGACCGAATCGACATGGGCGGGTGCTGAGATCGTCGTGCTCGGGGAGGTGAGCACCATGAACGCGAACAGAGTCCATTTCTGTAACCCCCGCGCCATCTTGAGCGAAACAACAGGGTGAGACGGTGGTGGGAGGAGGAAGAGAGGACGGGCGATGCGTCTGGCCACGGCGCGCGATTCAATGGCAACTGATGGCTCACGTAGTGGACGTAATCGACGCTCGTTTCTGGGCTGCACAGGCGCCGTCACGATTACTTATCTCCTCCTCCACTCCATGGAAAAGGCGGTTAAAGAGCGTACTTACCCTTGTTTTCCCGGGTTGATAAACCCTGGCCACTCTGGAGCTGCTCATATCTCTCACTGCACAGAAGAAATGCCAGTGGCTCGAAGCAACAAGCGCGCAACCAAATCCGGCGCAGCGGGTCCTTCTCTAGTCGAAGGCAGAGGACGAAAAGGTGCAGGATGGCAAGGAGATTATCCAGTGTGATGACGGTTCTGAGTTTGCCATTGGCTACTCCGGGATGGTGGGTTTCGGCGCCTCTGGTGCGGAGGGCATGAGCTGACCTATTGAATTGTATAATGCGCTTTAATGCACGACGTTCCGCCCACTTTATTGTCTAGGAAGTACTAGTAGAAGGAAATCTTTGTTTTATTTTGACGTTCAACTTTCAGCCGATTCTGAGTGCCGAACCGTGACGTTGTAGGCTCCATCGTGCGCCCAGCGTTAGATAAGCGCCCATAGGCGTGAGGGAGATAACGCAAAGTGGGGGAAGCTCACATATACGTACGAGTCGTACAGCATGCATATGTGGCGGCAAGGTATAACCCCCAGTGAGATTAGGCCAACCTACCGTATATGGGGGCCATACACCTTACCGGGGACCGCAAACAGGGTGACATACAGGTCAACACGCCACATAGATTAGCACCAAGAAGCGGCGAAGCAAGCCCATCAGTTGTACTCTCAGACTCTAATACCGCCCTCCCTCCTTGCACCTTCAACCTTCGGAAGATGCCCAAGAACACACCCTGCCTCGCTCCTCGCAAAACTGCTTGTGAAGGGGCCAATCGTACCTTTGGCATGTTCTATCGCAGTATCTGTAATCGGAGGGGGGAAATCAGCCTCTTCACACATAAGCAGTAAGCAGAGAATGAGCTACGAACCGGACCGCCTTGCAAGCAGAACCTAACGGGATAGCAGATAGTGATCAGATGTCGGCGACAACCAAGGAAAAACGAAACGGGACTCACATCTCCGATGATTGGCGGATGGCCTATCACAGGAAGAACAAAGGTAGAGGAGGATATTGTTCGACGGAACCCTTGCGTTGTCGTTGGATGCCAAGGCATCGCAGTCTTGTTCCAGCAACTTCTGAAACTTTTCCCTCTCGCAGGCCGTTGCTCGTTTACTTCTTTCATGTTCATCGGCCTCCCGGACCAAAGCTTCACCGTTAGTCAGATCTGGACCGACCAGCAGATTACCGTCTCCCAATGGCCAAAAGACAAACCCGTAGCGAGTGACCGCTCCCAAGAAGCTATTTAACAGGAAAGAAAGAAGTCGGGCGGCAGGCCAGTGATAGGGATCCATTTCGAGCGCCTGGCAAAAGTCCAAGTAAGGACCCAAGTGCTTCTCCTGGGCATTTTTCTGGGCGGCATCAGAAAAGAAAGTGAGACTTTGTCAGAGAATGGGGGAAAAACTCACAAGAAATTTGCTCCAACTACATGAAGTGATTTGGGTGCTGAATACCAGCTGAGCGATTGTAAGCCACCCAAACACTCGACCTCGTTCCAGGTGGCATGGAGAGGCATCGTTAAGGAACACAACTGAGTCCCCCACAACACCAGCGAAGTACTTGAAGGCGAGAGCCCAACAGGGTTGTTCCTCGCTTTGGTAGCTCAGCTCAAGCATCTTGTCCAGGCCAGCGAGGGCCTGCCTTTCTATCCCCCGGGCGAGAATAGAGGTACGGATGTACAGAGTAGCGGTTTCATCTCTCAACCGCCCTGCATCTAACGCGTCGAGGGAGGCGGAGTAGGGGTCTGCATACGGTGCCAAGAGCAGAAACACGTAGCGAAAGTAAGCAACCCTTGGCTGAAGTTGAATTGCTTCTGCAACATGGAAGAAAGCGTCTGCCCAAAGGTTCTTCTTCAGCTTGAAAGCAATGTCAAGCACATCGGCCCTGATGTCGTCCTTTGGCAGCCCCCTGGATCGGAAGGCCTTGGCACAGAATTGTAAAGCGTCGGCATAGGCGAGGAAGGGTGGGCAACCGGGTGCTGCTCCTGCCTCAGTATTCTGCACAATCGCAAATTCGGTACTCAGGACAAGATTGTACAGGGTGAGTCCCAAAGCGATAGCGTTGTTGTTGTGACTGAAATCTTGTAATGCTTTGACCAATTGCCACGGAGCTACCGCAGCAACGTAACTTGTGCAGCGCGTCCACCCCTCCCGGTAGTTCGTCATTGCCGCGATAAGTCGAGGGGATGTCAACTTCGCTGCAAGTCCGGGAAGAGTAGAGTTGGGGAAAGGGGAAATCTCATCCAAGACGGATACCTCTGGGACGGTTTCTGATATTCCATACACTCCGTAAACGGACAGAAGGGTGTGTAGGCATACGGCACGACATTCCCATGTCGGTGAGCGTATCCCAGCCGCAAGGAGATGGCCAATTTCGGGACAGTGTTGAAGTATTCCATCCCGCCAATCCTTCGGAGAATACGGTCCAAGCAGAGCAGAGACTACCCTAACGCCATCTGCCACGCAATTCGCCAGCGCCTTTGGGCATGTCATGCAGACGACGACAGCTCGAATGATACCGACAGCACCTCCCAACCCCAGCTCATGAACGGGCGGCACAGGGGCCAAGCAGTCTGCGAAGATGGCGGAAATCAAGTCCCCGGCAACGGCGTCTTGAGGGTGACGATGAACAGATGCAGCCAGCGCTTGAAGGTGAGCTGGAGAGAGAAGGTTATGCGGGACATTGTTCTGCCCCTGCTTTGTCAGGTTTTTGATCAAGGAAAGCGCCATCCTTGTGGCAGGAGCAAAGGGCAACAGTGATACCGCCTTCTCTACGATGTCTGGGGAGCGGGGGAAAGCGAGAATTTCAATACCTCAAAAAGGAGTTCACAAGGTTGAATGATGGCGCACCAGGGTCGTCACTGAGCATTCTTTCGCAGAGCAGAGAATCTGCGGACATCTTACATGCTACCGCAAGAATGCAAACGCGCACCGACCAGTCCGGGTAGGAGGAAAGGGACGAATACGCTAGCCGCAGTTTGGGGCCGACTTCATGGTATCCAAGGTAGAGAGCGCGTAACCCGTTGCGACTACAGGGGCCTTGCACGTTTTGGTTCAGTCGTGTGCCCGGGGACGGTAAGGGCAGTTGCTCACTAGGGATCTTTAGCCAATGGCCAACCGCACGAGCGGCCTTGTCAACGTTCAACCCTTTTCTCTGGCGCACAATCTTGGCAAATTTGACAGCTTCTTGCACCTTTAAACCAACGGCGGTTACTTTCTCGTGCGGTAACTGTGCGTACTCGAATTGCAGAGGATCCCGGGTTAGCGGGGGGCCTTTCGTCAGAGGATCACCAGCACGGGACTGCGATGAAGCCATAGGGTGAGGGAGGAGTGAAGATAAGTGTCTTCCGCCAGAGTGTCAAGGTTCGTCGAGATGGAACTGGTCCGGAACAAAATCCACTCAGACGAAACCGCTGGGGCCGCCCTCGGATGAAAACGAGGTTTCGTTTAAATTGGCACAATCAATAAATGCAGTCTGGTGAGCATCGCCGCTATGCTCTCAATCGTTTCTGACCTGCTGTTAAAACAAGAACGCCCCTCGAACGCCTTAATTGACTCCCCCATGTTCATAGAAGATATCCTTGCTGTTGACCGCAAGATGGAATTGCCCGAGTACGGTGTTCGAGAAGGACATGGTTCAATATCTGGTTCACGCGCGAGTGATGGACCGAGCTGGGTGGCTGTGGTACGGCACTGGCCAGCTTTCTCTGACCCAGGAGACCTCCCCGAACATTATACGCCTCGTTGAGCGCTAATATAATCATAAGGATACAAGAGGCGCTTCGAAGACCCTTCAATATATTGGTATAACGTGAGGATGAAGTGTTTTGAGCCGTGGAACCTTCTGCGATGCGTTCCTTGCACGAAGTTCACATAAAGAGATGATGCCAGATTAGTATTAATCTGTGTTATTTTAAGTTACATATAGACCAGTCTCGCTCTAGAATTAGATAACTCTGTACAGGTTGTTCTCGCTCTGTGCATTGTCGGGATCTGATCATCCGCAGAGGAGCCATGGCCGAATGTGAGAACTTTCGTGAGTAGCGCTAGTCACGATAATATATGTACATGCTCGCGTCGATCCCCAGTGCCCACCTTCCTACTACCAGGATATCCAAAGGGCATACTCCAGTTCTAGGCTACTTGTGGTCTCGAATTTGTTCGAATCCGCGTGATCAGGGCCCGGTTAGCTCATCAATGGAGTGCAGGTAGGCTTTTCGACTCTCTGCCGGTACCAATGGCTCACAGTGCACCCTAATTGAGAAGGGAAACGGTGTAGCCGAGGCCAGGAGGTGTAAAAGAGTGTTTATTCCAGCCCAAGAGCGAGGCCTGCCCTAAACAAAGGAGACTTGCTTTCCATCAACCGAATCGCTCGCGCGTGAATTGAACCATGTCCTTCTCGAACACCGTACCCGAGACGTGACGGAGCCGCGCAGTCGCGTAGTTCGGACGCAGTAAGAAAGGGGGAGGGAAGGGGGTTCTGCGCTTTCCTCAGGATGTCAACGGCGACCGCTGAATTCCTGGACGGAGAGACTTTGTCAAGCATACAGTTTCATACAGTACGCCGCCAAATGCTTGGTTCTTTTGACCTTTTGCTTGATATTTTACCCCCGTTAGGTGATTCTCTCGACAACGTTCGAACTAGGTGTTGTCCGACAACCCAAGCAGTTGAAGTACACGCTCGGGCCAAATTCCAAGAGCCTCGCTATCCGCAGTGCAACGCAACTTGGTTGTCGCTCCTGCGGATTGCCGAAGATCAGCCTCTTCCAGCATCGGGAGTCACTTGTCAGTAGCTCGGGCACAATGCTCAGACTCAGGCTACGCTTGGTAGATCCGACATTCCCAATCACGAATATTGAGACCCGTAGATTGACCGTTACCGTGACCTTTCTCACTACTATTCTACGATCCCAAGCCAGTGTATAGCTTCTCCTGAGCACCACTTCAGCTTGAGCCTTCAAGACAGTACTAAAGACTTCAATTCGGTTCGGCACGTGACCGAATTTTCTGGTAAATCCCCGGCAAAGTGACGCGCATCAGGTTGACCGGAATAATTCGCTGGGACTCCTTCACCTTGACACCGTTCACGATGCTCCCCAGACACCTCCAAAGCCTGGTTGCCCGCAATGCCCTGCGCTCAAGAGCATCTCTCTCCTCGCGGACACTAGTTCGTCCTGCTCCCTTCCGGATAGCGCCAGCCATTTCCTCCCCACTTGCCGGCTTCCATACCTCCTCTCGGCGGCAAGCTGAAGCGCCAAGTCGCCGTTCCAAACTTTTGTTGAGGTCCTCAGGGATGAACTTAGGAAGGATCGTGAGCTTCAGGAGAACGTGAAGCAGCTGGCCGGAGACGTGGACAAGCTCCAGGATGCGGAGGCGTTGAAGAAGGCGCGGGCTGCATACGAACGGGCAAGGGTACGTGGCAGCGTCCACTCAGTTGCGGCCGTTTGTCTGACTCTTCCTAGCTGACCTCCAGTATCAAAGAGAACCCAAGGCTGCGCGCAGCGGCCGAGGAGCTCAGGAAAACTGGGGTCAAGGTTGGTGATGCTGTCGGTGAAGCTCTGAGAACGATGGAAGAGAGTGAAGTCATGCGTGCTGTGCGTCCATAAGGCACATCCCTTTTCTATGGTTTCGTTGACCTTGGGACAGATCTCGAGGGCTTCTACTGCCATCTCGTCAACAATAGAAAAGTCCACAGAGCCAATTCGGAAGACCGAGGCATATAAAACTCTCGCCGAGACTCTGACAGAGGCTTTGGATGACAGTGGTAGTGCAAAGCATGCTGGATTCGAGGAGAAGGAAGCTCGACGACTGCGACGACAGAAGCGACTTGCAAAGGCAGGCTTGACCCGAGGGCAGGTTGTCACCGCAAACCCCGAGTATGTACTGCATTACGCTCATTCGATTCCTCCTCTCAATGCAAATTTATGGACAGAGCTGGCCAAGCCATGGTTCTACACAAAGACTCACCACGTCAGGAAGCGTGGAACAGGATGAAGGAGGAGAACCCTGTGCTAAGAAAGATCACCGAGCTGCGGCAAGCTTACGACGAGTCGGAGCATCCGGTAGTGGCTTCCGTGCGGTCTGTAACAGACACGATAGGTTCCTGGTTCGAAGAGAACGAAACTGCCCAGGTTACTCGCATCATGAAAGCCATGGACCCTACTTTCACGCGCGAAAGCTTTGAGCGGGAGCTTCGCGAATACATCGTTCCCGAAGTTGTGGATGCCTACTTGTCTGCAGACCAGGAATCTCTGCGGCAATGGTGTGGAGAGGCGGTGAGTTTGTCTGTGCTCATCATGACTGTCACCAGCTTACCCATTTACGTAGACATACAATGTTCTCTGGGCCACGATGGAACAGTACCTCAAGCAGGGGCTTATTAGCGATAGCAAGGTCCTTGATATTCGTCAAGTCGATGTGCGTTTCTTCCCTTATTTACCCTGCGATTTCTGACTTGTTTCTAGGTTCTGGAAGCTAAGCTGCTGGAAAACGACGTTCCCGTGTTCATTGTGACGTTTGCAACTCAGGAGATGCTCCTATTCCGTAACGCGAAGACACGTGAATTGGTCGTCGGTGCGGAGAACAAGGTTGAGCAGTGCACATATGTTGCTGTGATTACCCGTGTTCCAGAGGAGTTGGACAACGAGCTCACTGCTGGCTGGAAAGTCATCGAGGTGCGAATGTTTGCCTTTCCACTTTGTTCTGGTTTCTGACACAGTGTTCATAGATGGGACGAAGAAGCGCTCGTGCCTACCTCTAGATTCAAAAGTAACCTCTTCATTGGCATTATAGATTAGCACTATCTTTCACTTAGTTGGATACAGCTGCTGCCACCGCTGCAGCATAATCACTACTCACCCGCCGTTATACCACAGTAATAGCATCTTGGCCGTCTGGGCCCCCGAGCCCGTCTTCAAATGGCAGACTTGGAGAACCCTAAGTTTAATCTCACCTCGCGAACGTCCTCGCGTAGCGGGTACTTTCAATCCTCAGGCTTTCGGTCGAAATCCTTTCAATTGGTCAAATATGCCCTACAACAAGTAACACATCGCGTCGGTCAGTTCATTGCTCTCCACACATTGGCGTAGTGGTTATAAGGGCTTCGCAGAAATCTACGTAGCCAGATATCCCATTATCGTCAGTCCAATACCAGCAAGGCGATAGCAGTCCCGAAGATGGTGGCGGCGACCAATGACATCAGTGTTAGGTGCACCCTGCCGCAAAGCAGTCAGTTCAACCTGTGCGACACGGGGCAGCGAAGCGGACGTACTTGGGAGCAGCTAGGAAAGCCCTGCTGTTTTTCAAATCCCAATAACCCTGATAATACTCCCATCCGCCTGCCCCAATGCACAGGATTGCAGCTGCAAACTCCACACAGGCTAGGGGGAGGCCCCCATCTTCTTTCGTCGTATCGGTGACTGGGACGAGGCGTGCACGTAGGATGATTGACGCTGAGAGAACTGAGAGTAGTAGTGCGAGTTTGAGGTGGGACAGTATATTGCGCTCGAGCATGCAATAATCTCGAGCCGTGCTGCCCTCGTTCGGGATAAGATAGCTTGAAGAAGTCGTGGAGGTGGTCGTGGTAGTCGACATAGCTCTTATCTGCCGCAAGAGCGAGGGCTCCTCATTTCACCCACAATGGGAATGGGTCGAGTCTTGGCTTGCTGGCGCGAGGGGAGGCATGTTAGTGCGTGCGGCTTGGGATCAAGGTCCGGCCACTAAAGCGGACGTGTTTGGCGTTGTGGTCGAGTTGTGGTTCAGCCAAGCCGGACAACACCAAGATAACACCTAGCGCGTTCGACGCGACGTATGGCGAATTTGGAGACATGGACAGCGGCGCTTGGATTTCAGATTTCAGTACGCCTAAGGCATAGGTATCTACGGCATAATAAATAACAGCTGGTTGCGACGATAACAAGAAAACGAAACAATGCGAGATAGCGATAACTTAGGTTCGACAAACAGAGTTCAAGAGAGCAGCAATTAGAACGAAAGCACGACGAAAGATGGCAACGGTATGAGAGACAAATGATGTATGTGCAAATACAAAGTTCATGAGCAGAATGCAAAACGATAAAGGAGACTCAACTTCATACTCTGTTATAACGTGTTGAACTGACCCCACCCTTAGAGCCAGGGTTCCTTTCGCCACGAGGCTTCTTCCTCTCCTCCCACCCAGCAGGCGGTTGAAAAGTATCTTGGTTGATTGTCGTCCTCTTGGACGTCCTTAGAGGAGTCATCGGTATTTCCGACCTGACACCCAAACCGCCTCCAGCTCCGAATTTCCCGGCGTATGCCAGGTGCCGGTCCCCAGCCTCGACAAACCGCTTAGCTTCGGCGTACACTGCCTCATAATTTGGGTGAGCATTTTCATTCGACGCGGTGCTGGAGACGCTTGAGGTTGACTGGTGAGAGAAGTTCCTGGTCGACACTTTCCTGCGGGGAGCGGAGATATCCCGTGTCTCCAAGGCTTGCTTGTTCCTTGTTCTGTCAACTTTCTCCCTCTTTGCGTTCTCCCGCTCTGCCCGTTCCTGGCGGTACCGCCTCCGTTCGTCCCGTTCGCCGCCACTGGTTCGTCTCCTCCTCGCGTTCGGGGGTACGAGGACCGCAGGGATCCTGCTCAAATGGCAACATCCTGTTCGGCGTGACGTCCAGTGCCTGGGGTTGGTGCTGTGACGATGACCTTGGTGGGCCCGCTCATGAGAACCTTCACATCCCTTTCCTTCTTTTCGGCTTCGGTTTCATTGGCAGAGCGCATTGGTGTATGGGGAATAGCATCGAGAGTTGGCAATGAGACAGCCTCAGGTGCTTGTTCGCCCTCTCTGTGCTTCTTGTTGGCCTCTCGTGATCCGTGCGTGAAGGAAAGCCTACTCATCATCATCCGGCTCATGTTCTCTAAGCCACCAGAATCGATGCGCTCGGACGAAGTCCTGCCCGGTTTAGAACGACTGGGGGTAGCCAATGGTGCAGTGTAAACAGGAATACCGCTGGCTTTCTCCTTGCTCACCGCCGAATCGCGACGGCTTTCGGATGAATATCGAGGTGTCGATTGTGGGTCCACCTCCCGCTCATCCCGGTTACGTGTGGGCACAGGTAGATGAGAATCGCCAGCTAGATTTGGGTCTCGAAGCTGTTCTCTCTGGTGTCCTTCTCCTCGTCGGTACCTTGTACGTGTCATTATCCGGTATACAGCTGCACAACAACTCACTCGGTTATTCTCTTCCAGGTTGAAGGCTGTTGGTGGTACAATGGGACCCCGCCCCCGGTTACCCCGCCCCTCTCCCCCAGTCCCTGCTCAAACCGAGAAGGAGATGCTCTCTTACTTCGGTGTGAACACGGCTGCCACTGCCGCTGCGGCCTCGTCCTCTTCTCGTACTACCACTGGTCCTTCTACTGCTGATGCTGATGCCTCTTCTGTCACTGTGTCGGATACTAAACCCGCTCCCACTGTCCCTTCCACTTCCACCCCCTTTTCCTCCACTGGCCCTGGCCTCACTGACACTTCCGCCCCTGCCACTTCCGCCCCTGCCACTTCTGCTTCTGCTCCTGTCTTCGCACCCTTCACTGGTCTTCCCCTTCCATCTGGGACTGTCATTCCTCCCCCCATTCCGTCTGCTTCTTCCCTTGCTGGTGGTTCTGGCAGCTCTGGCCCACCTGGAGTTCAAGTTCCTCTCCCGAGCAATGTCATTCCTGGCTTTCACACCCTTGGAGAGGTGTACCCTGTTCCCGCGCCTGAAAATGCCGTTTTTTGTACTGAGGCTGGTAAGTGAGGCCAATTTAACTCTTCACTTCACATCTCACAATGTGTAGATGGACCGCCCTTCTACACCGTTACCCGTGGCAAGCGTGTGGGATGTTTCGGCGGGTGGTAAGTCGTACCCGTTCTTCCATTCGGCTGTACCCCTGACCGTTTACGTAGGGACATGGTCGCTCCCTACGTCGTAGGCGTCAACGGGGTTGCGTTTAACAAGAAACCTACCCTTCACGCCGCCTATGAAGCTTATGTCAAAGCGTACGAGCGCCCTGGTTTCGTGAAGTACATCTAGATACGCCCTCACCCTCCTTCTATTTATTTATCTATGCCTATGCCTTCCTCATTCTGTGAACGCTGCCCTCCTGACACCTGTATATCTCTCCACCATCCTCACCCACAACGTGTACCCCGCTCGGACTTGGTTTCGTCTCCGCCGCTCTCTATAAACCCCACACATATGTACTCATCTCGGCCCCTCGTTGACGTGCTCTAACCCCTCCCGTGTTACTTCCATATATGCTGCCCTTGTATTTACTTTCTCTCGATATATGGAAGTCTTTACTTGAACACACGCGTGCTGAGATGAACCCGTTCGGCGTGAATAAACATCCCAAAGCCCGAGTTGCAATAGGGGAGGCGTTGGCGTTGAGGTATCGAGGACTGCGAGCTGACTAGAGACTGGAGCGACNGGGGAAACGTAAAGGTCGAGATGATCGAGCTTGGAGTAGCCGCTATTGTATTCACCGATTCACCAGACGTGTCTGGTTTGCGGCTTGGCACCGGTCGTTGATTTCGTTACATTGAACAGGGTAGATAAAGTTGTCACTCGAGTGAGACCCAAAGCGTAGCATATTCCTGTTAAAACGAGAGTGGATGCGTGTAGAGTAGATGCGTGTGGTNGTCTTCAGCGAATATACACTGCCAAATCCTCAACGGAATGGTATCATGAAATACNAAGGCGCTCAAGGAAAGCGCACTCAAACGTGCGACNTATGGCAAGTGCTCCGCTCGCCAGTGTGAGATCCAAGGTCCTCTATCNTTGATATAGGCACGAGAATAANGCATAACNGTCTCCTCGATATCCAGTAGAAACGCCCGGGCATACTCTACAGTGGGACTATACTGTAATGTCGGGGACTGGCTCAGTTATGCGTCCCTTCGGCGTTCCTGGTTGAGTATTGATTCCAGGTACAACTGTTCTCGAACGAACGTACCTTCAATCGTTCGGTTCAAATTCCGTTAATCAAAACTTCGCTACGANGAAGCACAAATATCCTATAGATTTTTACTTCTTTTCTGAATTTTGGAGGTCCCAATCTGTACTTCTGATTGGAGGATCGAGAAGCGCATCATGATGGCGCTCAGGTCCTGAGTCATCAGGGATCTGAGATTCGCGCCACCAGAAGGCAGCTAGTNGATGGGAGAAGTCAAAGTGTTGGGTGTGGCCTTGGAGGTCTGGTACATAATGGCATCGTTTTGCTGGACTGCGGGAATTCCCCACTTTCCTTTCCCCCTCACAACCTGCCCCTCCAGGTACGTTCCCCTCCCCAATCCCTCTNCCCCGCCGTCTTTCCNGCTTGTTTATACCGACCGTCCCGCCGGCAATCAGATATCACTCAAGCACGATCATGCCGCCGGCGGTCCAAGTCGCCAGTGTTGTATTCGACCGATACGAGATCGAGGCGATTTTGGAGGGTTCGGTTGAGTTGTTTGAGGCGGTGTTGGAAGGAAAGGACGCCGAGGATACCTTCGATTCGCTCTATGGTGGGTGGCTCATCGATAGTGGGCATCCGTTCGTGCCGGTATGCCTCGGGCACCCTTATCCGTTCTGTGCAAGCGCGCTGCACGTGAGCGCCAATTCAAATGCGTGTCGATTGACAGGCCTGGCGTTGGACCCTGGGCGCACGAGGCAGTTATACCCCAAAATCCACGTAACTTCACACCGTAGTGAGGTAAAGTCGCTTAAAGATTGGGGTACGACGAGCCGGAAGGATTCCCCAGGGCCAGGTCAGTTGGGCGCTTAATTGATTGCGCTGCCTTCCCGAAGTCGCCTGACCATGCCTCCGGCGCAAAGCGGCTAACGGATGCTCTATGTTGAGACACCGAGTACACATCAGGCGATGCTGGTGGTCGTTGTACGCTACACATAGCGCAGAATTGCTGCCCAGGAATGTGTGTAGTGAAATCCGTTCGGAAAGCGGTAAGATTTTCAGCCCTAATTGACAGAAGCGCATGCATCCCGATCCATGCAATTAGTCTTCCGGCTACCCTGTCAGCACGCTCGTCCGAAAGGTCAAGTTCACGGGGAATGTCCTGTACCAGTCCTACGAACTACAGTCGGTACCTCATATCGTTCCCTACCCAGGAAATGTCAGACAAAGTGCGGGCGTCTAAGAGGATGAGCGTGCTCACATTAACCGCATGAAACTATTCAAACAGGTATACCGTTCCCCTTCCAAAGCCAATGGCGAATACCTCATCCTTGCCAGAACCAGCATCATATACACGTTGTTGAACTGGAACGACGCTTCCACCAGGACGGTATGTTCAGGATCGTCTTCCATGGTCTGAATATATCGCCGCATACGGAGGAGCCACAAGTCGGCTGACGGTCCATTCCACATGGTCTCGAGGTGCGATTCCAAAGACACCCTTGGACGGAACCTAACACCTTTTCCGAGTCCTGCTGTGAAGTAATCCAGGATAGCAAGTGAAGTGCCCAGTTGAGGTGGAATCCCTGATTGATAATGGATCGGATACGTCGTAGCCCCCGGGACGAAAGGCGGGAGCTCTGCTAGATCTTGAGCTTGCATCTCAGAAGGGGAGAGGTCCACATGGTTCATGTACGTATCAATAAACTTGACCTGGTCTGTCCTGACCTTCATCGGTGTCCACGCTCCCTGCGCCTTGTGCTCTGTTGGGCAAACCATGTAGGAAGTCAGACCATCGATATCAATCATATGATAGGAAAGATTGGGACAGTGTCACGGTACGCACCTTCGTAGAAATCGAAAAGCCCGCGGCATTCACGAAAGTGAAGTTCAGACCAATCCTGGGCCTGGCATTCCGCGGAGCAGTAAGTCACGCTATGGCAGTGCGAGCAGGTATAAACTCGATTAGTGGCGTTGCCCACCGGACTAGTGGACTCATGCTACCGCGTACCATCACCATAGGGTCAATTTCGTTACCCTTAATAGCGCGACAATTCACTCACCCAGATATTACTGCAGAGGTTGATCGTCCGACGCTGGCGGTCGACGACCGTGCGCCGAGTGAGGCTGATAGAGAGCTGAAAGTCCTGGACAAGAGCAGCGACACTGGCAGTAGATGATGCTTGAAGCTCTACCGGGGGTGTTTCCCAGAAGCGAAGGTCTCCTCTTTTCAGCGCAGCGTCAAAGACTCCAGAGAGGTACATATACGGTAACACAGTTTCCAGAGCATGCACGATTATGCTTTTCCCTTCAGAAGCGATGTGGCCAGCCGAGTGGCAGAGACAAGCGGCGCCAGCGCTCAGAATACCCGCTTCTATCAACCCCGGGAGACATACCGCTGGGTGAGTCGCGAAGCAGACGAATCCGCCCTGCAATAGAGTCAGCACGCACCATCCTAATCGTGACCAAAACCCTGGTTCGGCTTTGCTGTGGACGGTTGGCTCAGCTTGAGTAGTTTGCGAAGCCAAGAAAATCGCCTCAGAGTACCTCGTCAGAAAGTCTTGCCTGTGGAATTCCTTTCTGATAGTAGAATCTGCGATCAGCTTGACGATTCCTCGAGCAGGTAGGCGAGGCTGTCCACTGCATAGAGCAGCTTTTGGTCGCTCCCATCTTCAATCCCTCTCAGCACAAGGCCCTGAGCACGCGATATCAACGCAGAGACAACAGCACGCCTCCTGTGTCCAGACAACGCCTTCAATGCAGTTTCCATTGCCTCGCATCCTTCCTCGGAATCGTGCACCAGTGCGAATAGATTCGTGATCAGACATGAGGTGCCACTGAGTAAGAGGTCGTAGTATCTGCCTCTCCGATGCACGTCCTGCCTGCATAACAGTCGCAAAACCAACTTGACTGTGGATGGGTGTGTCACAAGCTCCTCTGTGAATGGATCGTCCTTAACATGGGCAGAAACTGGCGCAGTGAGCGCACGGCAGCATGAATAGACAAGTTTGAGCTCGCTCTCTACCGAGTTTCCTGAGGACTCGGACTGCTTGAGGAAGAACGAGATCCACTTGGTGACAGACGCCCACCGCTCCACAAGCAATTCCGCCAGAAGGCGTTGCGCCTGAAACGCTTTCTTGATTATGGGAGCAGGTTCCTTGAGTGCTCGAATTTGATTCAGTGCCAGTGAGATGGTAGCCAGGTCGTCCAGCGCATCCTCAGCAAGAGTCGATAACCGTGCCGCAGAAGCCAATTCGTGAAGTGTCGTCGGCTTTTTTGGAATGTGTGACGAGTCAAGCGCGTCGAGTATCGTAGAGATGCCCGCCAAGTTCTTTTCTTGCACGATGTACTTGCCTACCGCTTCGAGACTCCCTGGTTCCACGGTCCGAGCAGACCTTAAGAGCTACAGTGTTGTCAGCACGTCGGGAATAATTGAGCGATTCAGAATCAGACTCAAGATAGCGCACCTTCAAAAGCTGTCGGTCGCGATGAGCTGAAGTTCCAGCAGGAATGGAGGTCCCAGGACTGCCAGGAGACATGGTCAGCTTGAACGACAGCCCTACGTACTACTTAGAACGCTGTGGATGCTTGTCAACGCCCTGCTACTGAGCAATTTGCAGTAAGACTCTGCCTAGTCAGCCACTAGCTCACACTAACTCACTCAAACGACATCCACCTCGGCTGTGGTGATGGAAAAGGGCAAACACCTACCTAATCGTCAGCCGCGCGCCGCGCTGGCGCCAGTTGAAGGCCTCGGGAAATGCCGACAGCCTCCAAGGTAATAAGAACAGCTAGAATCAGAATCAGGGGCAAAGCCCCTGTGCCACAGCTGGTTTCGGAAAGGGCGATCTAGTTAAGCTCAGAATCCCTTGGTATCGTTAAGCATAGTGCCTGAAGAGCGACGCAAACACCCCATCTGCGAGGGCCATTAGATCACCAGCGGCCTCGTCGATGTTCAGTGTCATGAGGTACAGCGACTCAACTGCTCTAAAAATGAAATGCCGCTGAACGTACTGGGGGAAGCTTGATCTTTGTAAACACACCAAGAACTCGAAAGCGAGACGTCCCGGACCTATCTCCCCACCCCACCCCGCCTCCTGGTCCCACTAGCTATACAGGCACACGTAAGCCAAGTTAGAAGGTGAACCAGCTAAGAATACTTGAACGCACCCAAACCAAGAGAAACCGTTCATAGTCGAGTACCTCTCCCCTTTTGCAGATTCGGGAGCGTATCGCATCCTTGCAAAGACGAACATCAGGTCCGTGTTGCTTGAGAAGAAGATGCTTTCGACGAGAGTCATAGTGTCGGGGTTCTCTCCCACGTCTCGAGCACACATCTCCATACGCGATATCCAAGTTTGAGCAGATGGAATGGTCCCAATAATGCTCCGGCGAGCCCCGGAGGAAACAATATTGGTTCGTTCAAGTCCTCTCAAGTCTCGAACAGGGATTAGTTAGATCCGAGCATCCCGCATGTTATCCTATGGGACATGGAACATCCAACGATATTCAGTTGACGATGGTAGTGCATGTTTGATTACCCACTGTCTCCGGGCCCCACTGTACGCTACACATTGGAACAAGACGTAATGGACAGGACCGAAACTCACATAAACCAGAACCAACTGTTCGTGACCGTATACCTGTCCCCTTCTGCTAAATCAGGAGCGTATCGCATCTTCGCGAAGACAGACATCAAGCCCTCATGGCGGCTGGATTTAAATATTCCCTCGGCGAGGATGACGGTGTCTGGGTTATCCGTCATGTACCGAGCACACTTGTCCATGCGCGGTATCCAGGGACGAGCGGATGGGGCAGCCTGAATCACACTGCGACGAGTCTCGAAGGAGAACTGTGGATAGAATGAAAGCCCTTTGCCGTTTGCGTGATAGTCTATCAGCGAAACGAAGGGCCCTGGTTGGTGCAGGACCCCGTTGGGCTGAGAGGGTGAGTGCGTAGAGCTCTCGAAGTGCAGACAAGGATCAATATCATTCTTCTGACAGTGCGCTCTGACTTTGCTAGGCGCGGGGCAGACGGAATTGATATAGGTGTCGAGAAATCTCAGCTGGTCTTCCATTATTCGCGCGGTCGTCCGAACTTCCCCAGATGTTTCTTCTACAATAAACACGTCAAGGTTAAGCATGGAATGATAGGTTAGGAAGGCGGGACGTGCACGTACCAACGTAATTTTTTGCCAAGGCTGGACATTCCTTCGAGTGAAATTCTGTCCAATCTTTTGTCTGACACGCTACGGAGCAGTAAATCACTCCATGGCATCCGGCGCAAGTTTTCAGTGAGCTGCCTGATGACGCATTCGGCCCCTCTTCTTCGTGCTGCCACATAAGAGAACTGTCAGGCCTCCCAGGTCCTTTAAAGCCACACCGAACGCACTTACCCAAAGATTGGCACATATATTCGGGCGCTTGCCCCTTCGCTTAGCAAACGTAGCTTTATTGAGCTCTATGCACTCATGGTATTCCTGCCGGAGAGCAATAATGTTCAATTTCCGTATCTGAACCTGCTGCAAAGGAAGCGCCCATGAGTACCGATCCACTCCCTTGGACGCGACATCTTCCACTTTCGAAATGTATAGGCAGGGAAGCAAGCGCTGCAGAACACCCAGTAGGCCATCTTCGGAGGCATTCATGAGGTGCGGAAAGCATAGTACTGCGCACTCGATGATTCTTCCCCTGAGGAGTTTCCCAATATTTGACGCTCGTTGTGGGGTCCTGCCGAGTGTGATGGCGTTCACGAGGGCAGCGATACAGGCTCCCAAGCATTCCCAGAACTTCGGCTTAGAGACGCCATGGACTTCAGCCTTCTTCGCCAGATCACACAAGGCTGAGGACAGCTCTGTGATGAAGCTTCCCGCCTCGAGTACCCCCGAAAGCGTCTCGTCGGCCCCCAGATGCAGAGCACCAGCTATGAGGTGCTCGACGCTTCGAACGCTGTCGTAGAACCCACTTTTACTCGCGTTCAACACCAGTTCGCGTATCCGTGAAATCAAGGCTGTGAAGATGTGCTCCCTCATGGCTGGCCGTCTACACTTTAGCAGATTCAATATAGCGTTCCACCCATACTTCGACTGTCGCACGATTGAAAAAAGGAGGCAAATCTTGCAGGTCTCTCCAGGTGATTGAAGGGTGAGATACAGCCCCGTCGAACCTCCCTTGAGGCATAATAGGAGGCACATCAAGTCGGCTGTGGAGGGTAGAGACACTATCTCTGCTTTGTATGGATCAGCATCGGCACCCGTGTAAATGGCGGTGAGTAAGAGGACGCAAGAGAGGACGGAAGTGAGCCCTCCATCAGACTCTCCAATCGACAGGCGAGCCGTCCCGATGAAGTGGGCAATCCACATTGTAGCGTTTGGCCAACACTCAAGTAGCATCTCCAGGGCATATCTTCTGTAAGCTTTGATTCTCTTGGTCTGTGTCGCATGGTCGAGAGCGAGGAAAATAACAGCAAGGTCGTGCAACGAACTTGCCGCCTCCGGTGCAAACTCCTCAACGGAAGCGGAGTTGCGGAGGAAAGTTCCATTCAGGCCTACAAGCTTCGCTGGGACAATGTACCTGTTGCGCTCGGGGTCGTCCAAGAGGTGTTGTGCCAGTGCATCAAGGCTTTCTGGTTTGAGGGTTCTCGCCTGTGCGTAAATCTGGTTCAAGCAGTTCAAGTTATGACTAGCTATCCCATAGAAAGGTTGAGCCGAACCCACCATTCTGGAAATTAGCCTGCGGGAAGTATTGCTATTTGGATTGAGGAGAGCGCCAACAGGATCCATCTCCTCTGCCCTTGACTACAGATAAAGGGGCTCAGGTCTTGCGTCCGTACTCATGATACGTACGTAGGAACGAGGAGGTGACGTACCTTTTCAGCCATTCGGAGCGCGAGCTCACGAATCCGTTGATGCTCATCTTCCGTCGCTCTCCTCTGCCTGGGGCCTGACTCGGAAACAGGTGGCATGAAGTTTGCGGTCTGCCAGAGTGAGTGCGTCGATTTTGGCCTAAATCCACCTGTTAGCCTAGGTGTAAGGGGAAGCTACGGCAAACCCATCCTCACCTTGACTCAACGTAGAAGGCAGGAATGTGGTGGGAACAGACCAGTCTGGTGCTAGGCGCTAGTATTCGAGATGACTGCGGGTCGACAACCAAATAGAACCAAAGATGGATGACTCGGACAAAGCGCCACAGAAGGACACAGTCACGACGCATAATTGTACAGGCGCCTTCGAGTAGCGACAGAACTTTACCAACATCTTGCCTACGAATCATAGGAGGAGTATGAAGAAGAGGGCACAGTTGGATTACAGTACAAGGCGTGGTATTTCATCGACATTCAAGATCGGGGGGAAAGGCCTCAGAGTACACTGTCAAATCTAGAAGGCTTCCTCAAGGGAATCCTTCCTGATCCCAAAATCGACAATCAGCACCTCAATCCCTCCTTCTGAGCAGGAACGCAATGATGCTGAGGCTATCCACCACGTGTCTGAGCGCTCCGTTCCCGTTTTCTTCCCCTTTCGAAACGCGCTCCTCCTGAATGCGAGACGGCAATGAATGGGAGGCAGTTCGCCTTGTGCGGGGTGACAGTGTCTTCAGCCCTGACGCAATGACACGACATCCTTGTTTAAAAGAAAGAGAGGTGTACGAGTGAAAACATCGTGGCGATCTGGCATGAACCATAACTTATAAGCCAAGAGGTGTGCTTTTTGCACAGCAGCCGATCCTTGACGGGTGTACATGTCGCGGGTTCCTCGTTGTACGGGTTGACTTTGACGTCAACGGAGACCGCGGCAAGGACAGGGCAGGGCGGCATGAATAAACAACTGAGCTTCGGGTCAACGTCGCTAGCGTTTCCAGAATAGATTATTTGATGTAGTAAGAGATCCATTGGGTGATACCGTCCACCTCTCGCCAAGCACCGCAGGACTTTGCTCTCCGATTCACTCCGCAGGAGTCGTCCGTTTGACTACGCCCAGTTCCAGTAGAATATTCCAGTGACACCGTGTGCAGGTCGTAGAGCGTACTATCCTCGCTTGGAAACGTCCAACGCATGCGGTGCAATAGCCAACTCGCCGGCTACGAACATTTCAAGAACCAGGCTAGTCAACGAGTCTAGCGCCCGCGTTCCTCTAGGAATGCGTCGGACAGCCTGTGAGGCGAACCGTAGCAAAGGCTCTCCTGAGCTGCCTTCTTAAAGCAGGTCTTTCGCTGATTTTCATATAATCTTCGCCGCTATCGGGAGGCGGGGGTTCATAGGACAGACTGGAGCAAGGTTCGTCGGTTCAGGCCCCCGGAACGGTACTGAGATGTGTGATCAAAACGAGGTGCGTACCAGGCAGGATCCAGAATCATCTTGAACTTCGAGAGTAGAGCCGACGTCGGGCAGTCTGAAACTAAGAAATAGTCAGCTTCTAAGTACGGAGAGGAGCGTGCCTCAATCGATGGATAGCCGGTGAGTATGCTCGACTCTGTTCGACGACCTTGCCAGAGAATCAAACGAAGAAGATTTTGTAGAGCCCTTCGAGACGAGGATAAGAGGGTCCGTCAGGTACCGCCTCCTGGACCGTGTCCTGAGCACGTAGTACGCTTCCGACCTTGCCGCATAGGAATCATGGGCTTTTCGCGATAACGCACAGCGGTAAGACGTAGTCAGCAAGTCGTCAATGACCTCCCAACGTTCTCCTTCCCCATCTCAAACCGACCAACTTTCGCGATTCGACTTGACCTTCGCCGGCCTCATAACCGGCACGACCCTCAGATGTACATACTCTCAGGATCTGCTTATCATGAGACCGGTGAGGCGCAGCGGGGCGGAATCTCGTCTGTTACTACATGCTTACGAGAGTGCGCTCAGTGCCCTGGATCCAGATCTAGAAAGCCAAGAGGGCAGGGTGACGGGTTCAAGTTGAGGCGTGCTGCGTCACACATGGACCCGGAATCCGAGCCTCTGAGTCCACAGTTGAAGCCGTCCATCGAAGTATTCGTACAAAGATGGCATATATAGTGCGCTTGTGAGCTTGGGTTGGCCATTCTGGGCGAAGCAGCGAGAGGTGGAGATGGAGGTGCGAAG
>JANDKE010000459.1:0-25007 GCA_027627275.1 Coprinellus aureogranulatus
AGCACGTCCAATCTTCTACCACATGCACTAGGCAGTCGTATCACGGCCTCCCCCGTCCTCACGCAGACAGCCATTCGTATGGTGTGGCCTGCGTCAATGCTGGAACTGCCAGAGACTATTATAGGGGTAGCGATACTAGGATTGGCCATCAAACCACGGACAATTCGGGTCCTAACAGAGAGAGTGTGCCAGTGGAACAGGATGGAAGAGAGGTGCAGCACGTCCAATCTTCTACCACAGACACTAGGCAGTCGTATGGAAGAGAAAGGACGGAACGTGAAAGACAGTGGATGGAGGATGAGGGAGAGGCTATGGGGCCGCAATCAAAGAGTACAGGGGCGGCGGCGTTGCCATCCGAGCTACCGTCTGAAGTGCCACCTGAAGCACCGCCCGAAGCACCGTCTCAGCCACCTCGCGATCTTGAAACCGGTGTTGACGACATCGATATTCCAATTCTGTGCGGGATATACAACCGCAAAATGCTCCAAAAGGGACACGGGCTTCCCTGTTGGGATCCTTCGCTCCCTAGTAGTTTCAGAGGCCAGAGGACGGACATCGTCCCAGGAGATGTAGGAACAATCGATGTCGACGGAGCGTTTTCCAAGTTGTTTAACCTTTTGGAGGAAGACAACGCAACCCGAAGGAGCCTTTCTCCTCTGCCGTCGTCAAGACAAACAACCAGTAATTTCAATGGGGCAAGGGTTATCACCAGTGATGGCATACAATGCGCACCAGACTTTCACGATTGGTGAGTGGATCCCAGGATCGCATTTACGCGCTACTGAAAAGTACACCACGATCTCGATTAGGCCCAGGATCGTGTATAATTTCGACTGCGAGGCACAAAGTGGGGCAATCCTGGTCATCAGCTCGGCGGCGCAAGTTGTCACGTTGGACGACACGAAGGCACTGGAAGAGCATGCTGCCAGCAATGCCAAAACTCTCTTCCGCCGCGCCGCTACCAGTGATACGGTGCCGATGGGTAGAGATTTATCACTGGTCATCGTTACTGGAACCATCAAGACCAACGCCTGGGCGATAGCGGCCTACCAACAGCGGGAACAGCGGAGCTTGACCCATAACACCACCCGCCTCGTGCTCCGTGAGGATGGCTACATGCGCGAAAGCGAAGCCCCGTTTTATCGTTGGGTTGAAAGCGGCGGCACATATGTTTCTTCCGGCCGGTCTGACTCGGAGAAGGGGGTAAAAGACCAGACCGTGTTCCTTCAAGGCTTCAAGATGGAGTTCTCCCCATGCGATGAGGAGGGCATGTTGGCTGAGGGCAGACAGCAGGCTCAGGATGCACTGTCAGCAGATGGTCTTCACGTCAAGGACATTGCCAGACAGTCGGATCCCATGGCGAGCGCAACACTGAAGCTTGCAGAGCTCCGAATTGCAGAGGCGAGAAGACGCCGAGACAACCCTGTGGGCAGCGTCGTTAGGAGGTGGTAGCAGAAGATTTCGATTGTCTGCATAGCTCTATCCTTGCCTTATCATAAGTACTGCCTTCCGTGGCGGCCATAATGCGATTGACCAATGTTATCTGAGTCTGCCTCAGGACAATGCGGGGAGGAGTTCATCTGAACCCAATCTGAACCACTTCTTGGGACGGCTCGCGATTCGGGGACATTCGCGAGGACGAGCGGGGGTAGTCACTAGTCACTTCATAGCCAGAGCGTAACGCGAGAGAAAATGGGTTTTTGATAGGCAAGAAGGTTGGGAGAATCGTGGTGCTGTGAGTTTCTGGCTCCCATTGATTTTGGCTAGACCTAGAAGATAGTCGCGCGACTCGACCGGTACGAAGGTCGTTCTCCAGACAGAGACCTTCTAATACCGTTCGCGGTTTGCTCCTCGAACTGGATCTACAAGTTATATCGATCAGCGTGGTTCACCACACCCAGTTCAAAACATAGGACTATCCATTGTACTCCAGGCTTTCGAGGTCCACCACGAGCAGTACAGGACAACCCAAGACGAGTATTCTCAGCGAAGGCCCAAGACCGAAAGCACCAGAAGATATCTTCGAGTTAACGACAAGGTCCTTCCCGCAGAATCGCGACGCTGGGTCCCTTGAGATGCGGTAGGCATGTCGAGAAATGATTGATATACCTGCCAGCGTTGAGGTGGCAAGGAGACGTCCGGCCGACAACACCCTCCTTCTTGCGCGCCATCCGCGCCTTGGCCAAGCCAACTATGTATCACAAGTAGGGCGGGGGTCGACGAGGAATTCGCCATTTACGGCAGGATGCACGCGTACGAGAGGTCGCCCGCTCAAGATACACTTTTCCTTCAGGGTTTCCCAATAAAATTCTCCCAGAACGCAGAGAGCGGTTTGGCCGATGTCATGGGAAAGCCCCAGGTGGCCGTGGAAGCGGATACCCGGAGTTGTGGGGTATCAAAGAACGACCTTCGGGACGAGGATGAAGTTGGGTCGTCTCTTCGCGTCGCGAGCACAACAACGGGCCTTGGTGTGCAGGGAGGAAGTCGAGGGAACTGGAGCGTTGTGGGTCTTGATTATGACTGAACGGAATAAACCCAAGAGAACATAGCATGTGTCTTGAGCTGTCTGAATATCGTTGTTTGAATGTTCCTAGATGGGACCCGACTTCCAGCACTGTTTACAGTCGTCCGGGTGAGGTGTAAGAAAGAGTTGGTTAGGAGTTGACTTGCCCCAAAGCTAGCCCTCAGCCTCAACTCTTACGACACAAGAGCTGGCCGGGCAAGCGATCCAGACCCACCACCGGAAGTCTGGAACTCAGAAAAGTCTTCCGCTGCCGCGCATGCAAGGCTAAAGACGGAATGTCGAGATGAACGCTCCTTTATGTGTGCTGGAGCAGCATAAGGATTATCGGGTATGTGCATACGTACAATAGGCCATATGTAACGACACCCCGAATACATACCGCTCCCACTTTTTGGTTTGAACCCCAGGTTATCGTTAGAGCTCTTATTCTTGCAGCGAAAGTGACAAGACCCCATCCGCTTAGGTCCCACTCGCTCAGGTCCTCTTCGCTTAGAAGGTAGCAGGGCGGCGAGCGACGAAGGTCGAGCGGGACTTGGTGACACGGTGGGCAAGGGGGAACTTGAGGCCGGGAGTCAAGAGCTGCTTGATGTAAGGGCGGCGGACGTCGTCGGCCTTTTCGATCTCCACAACACGGAGGATCTACAGCCCAATCAAGTCAGTCAGTCAGTCGAACTGGGTCCAAGACAAGGAAAGGGACGCACGTGGATGGACCGGAAACGGGCACGGTGACGAGCAGCCATGTCCTGGTAGAGCGCCTTGACGGCATCGACACGGCTGAGCTCACGGAACTCCTTGTACATGTTGTGCGTGCCCGAGCGCGAGTCGTAGCGGAGCCAGATGCCAAAGTTCTTGACCTTGAGGGGCTTCTTCTCCGAGATCTACAAAAGCAGGGTATGCGACCCTATGGTTAGCGATCCCGCTCCGCCTGCCTCTTGAGGGCTGCAAGGGACTTTAAGATACTAACGACGTTCACACCGATGATTTCACCGGAGGCCTTCTTGACCTTCTTCAACTGCCTGTTCCGAGTCAGATATAGAGCGTAGCGCATAGGTGAAGTACGTACCTCAAGAAGTACCAGAAACGGGACTTGGCGACGACCTCATTGGGCGCAAAGATGCGCATGCGGTAGATCTTGGGGGTGGGCTCATGCTCGGTGGGCAAGTGGCGGCCGATAACCTGGTATTCTTGGAGTCCCATTCTACGTTGTTATCAGTCAGTACAAGTCTAGAGTCTAGATGTCATCTTGAAGACGTCGAGGGCATCCAGCGCAGAACTCCACGGATTTCGTCAGGGATTTCGTGCAGCGGCGTGGGTGCACCCTGCAGACGGCGTGAAGACGTGAAAATGGCGTACTCACTCTGCGGTTGGTGTTTCTTGACGACGGCGGCGACGACGAGCTCGAAATTGTCCACAAGATTCTTTTGTTTGGTCCTGCATGGCAACGCCCTTCGGCAAATGCCGCACCAGGCCAATGGGGCAATTGTGCCCCTAACTCCCTCTTATACTTCACCACCTCGCGATTCGGGGACGTTCACAGGGCTACAATAAGGTCAAGGTATAGCTATACCGACGACTGGAATCTGATGCTGCCTATCTTCACCAACGCTGCTTACTGGGCTCGAGCGACTCTTCTCTTACCTTGAACAGCCATGTCGCTTTGCTGTTAGAGTTGTGTCAAGCCTAAGGTCTAGATTTTCGGTTGCACCCGAACCGCACTGTAACACTGGCTCTTTCTCATCTATCCTCCTTCAACACCCATATCCGGGCGAACATTCCCGTCTGCACCCACCACACCATGAATTGCTGACAACATCATATTCATCTAGCGGTGGTCGAATCCCTACCCCGCTCTTAGACGCCCACATCTGGCCAATAATTCACTTGCGATAACACGATCTAGCCGGCCTACTTCTCTACTCTGATCCCAGTGATCCAATTGACTAATGCAAGGCCCAACATCCGTGAAGAGTCGTGACTGGAACGAGGCTCTCGATCTCCTTCGAGGCGCCGAAGCGCGGGGGGACCCCCACTCTGACCTCCCATATAAGTCGAGGGGTGCGGTCTTCTGACCTTCTTCCCTTTGTATCAATCCCCACCCAGCTTCTTTCTCTATTATGTATCAAATCCCCGCTCAGCGCTCAGCTTCTTTCTCTATGTATCAACACCCGCTGAGCGGATGTGGATTGTACGGCCCGTGGTGCGTCGATCCAATATATCATATATTTCCCATCGGTTCTCACCTGCTCCCCTTTGTCTATATAGCCATCTTGGTCGTCCGGAGGGATGGGATCGTTATACACAACCTCTCCTAGGAGCCCTCCGCTTCCCATCGCACTTCCCTATCCTCTTAGCTGAAGACTGAAAGAGCCGAGCGGCTATGGACCCCGGTGAAGCAGCCCGCCTAGCGTCCATCGCACACGGGACGGATTTCTCCAAAGTCCCACAGTTTTTGGATATCAGCCCGGAGGCGATTACGGCTCAGGTGCATGCTACGAACGCTAGTTGTAAGCACCCTTGTCTGCCTCTCCGCACGTTCTGTAATAACTAGGGAAATGGACCACCACTGGCAGGCCCTGATGAGAGGATGAAGTTCGTTTTTGAGCGGTTGGTACGTACACCCCCTTTTGAGTTTCAAGTTGAAAGTTGGGAGTTGGGAGTTGGGTTATAAAGAGGTTGGGCATGCTGATAAAGGAGATTTGGAAAGTAGATTACGCACGTACATGATTTCGTACGCGAGACGGCGCTCACGACGGACGAATGGATGTCCGTCCTTCCACCTCCCCCTCTCCCCTTCTCTGTTAATTGAAGGATTCTCGTAGGACAGCAATCAACTTCCTTACTGCTGTAGGGCACAGGTCTAGCGAGCTTCGTTCGGGTGAGTCGTCTTCATTCTCATCCTCATTCTCTCTAGTCGTTAGACTCCTTCTTACGAAGATTCAAAATCCTGCTTGATGTAGAGATGATCCTTCTCTCCGACACCCTGGGCGTCTCGTCCCTCGTAGAGATGCTCAATAACGCTAAGGGGCCGAACGCGACGTCTGGTACGGTCTTGGGGCNGTTCTTTACTGATGATGCGTATGATTGTACGTCCGTCCCCCCCCCCCTCCACTACCTATTTCAACCGCTCACTTTCTTCATCGAATGCGTTTGGTGTGCATGTATACCTGAAGTGCAAAACGGCGACTCTATCGCGTCAGAGGGAAAGGGGCACTACATGTACGTCGAGGGCAAGATCTTGAACACCAAAGGAGAGCCGATCCCTGGAGCGACGATTGATACGTGGGAGTCGGATGGAGATGGCATATACGACAACCAGGTTCGGGTTATCCCTTCCCTTCATTCTAGATGCTGATTTTTTTGGTACCCCACGGTAGTACGAGAACCGCACTGAACCAGACTGTCGAGGCCGGCTTACCTCAGGCTCAGACGGAGCCTTCGCCTACCGAGCCGTTGTGTGAGTCCCTCTTCCCTCCNNTCTNCCTNCCACCTTCCTCCCCCTCNCCTTCCTTCCCACAACCCTTCATCGTCTTAGAACCCACTCTCAACCCCTCATCCTGTCCCACCCGCACCCTCCACAAAATTCGCACTATCCTCCCCTCCCACTCTCCCCGCTCCCTTCTCCCTCTCCCTCTCCATCTACTTGAGCTACGACGACTTCCGCGACGCCGATTGCTAAAACTGGGAGGGGTGTTGGTCAAAGTGGAACGTGGGAGAGGATTCGAGACGGAGAGTGAGAGCGTACTCGAAGTCGACGGAGAGAAAGTATTCTAGGGAGGTACTGGTAGATTCAAATTCCAAGAAGGCGAGAGTGGCTGAGCGAGCGTTGACGATGTCGCGTCCGAAGCCAGGTGAGGTGTTTGCGAGCTACCCGACGGCGTACCCGTACCCGTACTTGTACTCGCCGCACTCAGCGAGGCGCTATGTTTCGGAACGGAAGGGCCTCGACATAGCAATTAGGACAGAAACTCTGACCGTTTGACCCCCTCTCCTCTTCGCCCGCCTGGTTCGACGCCGAGTTCAAATTCGACGACTGAGTATTTGAGGGTGCGGTTGCCTGAGAGAGACAGAATAGGTCATTCACGAACGTCCCTGCTCTCCTAATTATACTCCTCCTTTCATCTTGAGGTTGTTGATTCGCATGGGCGGGTGCACCAGAATGCGATGTCGAACCGGGAGTTGAAGGCGCAGGGGGCGAGACGTACGACACCGACACAGGTTCAATTGCATCCCCGCTCCTTCAGATCTCCTCCATCCCTTTCCCACCCCGCCTACCTCACTCGCNCTCACCCATGACCCATTCCCGTCTCCGCCTATTTCCATACACCTCCCTCCCACTCAAACAGACTATCCCCCTGGTCCCCCCAACCGCGCCAGTCAGCTCGGTCCCATGATGGACGTCACGTTCCGCATAGCCCCTTCGACGAGCAGACGATGACGCCTGCGGAGGATGAAGGAACGGACGACGACGAGGCTGAGATGGAGAGGGGGACGAGTGTGGCGTGGAAGGCGTAGACTGGGAAGGCGCCAGGCGTTATCGACGGGGTCGATCGGGGCTTAGGGGTGTGATGCGGGTTGTGCGGAAGAGGGGAAGGAATGTGGGATGGCAGTATAAGGAGAGGGAGATGAAGAAGGGGAGCGAGGCGTGGGAGAGACGATAGAATGGGTGTGCGGGAGTGGGCATCAGGCCAGGTCAACGCGCGAGCGCAAGCGCGAAGGGGGCGTTTCGTGTGTTGGCTGTATCCAAGCGACACGACTTTGGAGTAACAGGTATGGGCATAATAGCCTTGGGGTGTCAAGGTGGCGATTGCTGAGCCATGGCAGCCAGAATAGGCTCTCTTTGGCGGGGCCCCGGTTAGGTCGAATGCTGGGTGCGTGCACTGGAGCACGATACTAACTTGCGCAGTGTGTTACTAAAACTGCATCGGTGGCACCTTACGATCGGGGGTCAGACGTCAAACATCCGGCGACGCAAAGCATAGATTGGGGTGCTACGCGATGCATGCGCCTGATGGTAGAAGGACAAACGACGATACGGATCTAGAATGACTGCATATTTTAACGACGAGACACACGAAACCAGAGGGGAACTCACCTCGGAGCGCACCAAATGACCTTCATAACCTCCTTGTCGTCGCTATGATACCCTTCTTCATAGCGTCCCTTCTCTCGACTGTCTTTCCTGGTTTCCCCAACCACTGCATCGAGGTTTAGCTCCAACTTCGTAGCCCTGCCTTTCCCACACATGTTTCGGTTCTTTGCCAACGGGAGGTTGCACATGAGGTTGTCGGCGGTCTCACCAGCGCAAGCGTTAGACGATCTGAGCGTCTTCGGCTGCGAGCGGGTCACGCATTGCTGGAACTCGGAACGACAACAATGGTGTTCGCTTCTTCCAACATGCGTGCCGCGACTGGGATGATTCAAACTGAAGCGTTGGGATCAGCTTATTAGAGACGTTGCGTGACGCCGAGACGACTCCGACGAGGATAAACTGAGCATGGAGCCGGCGGAGACAAGCAGGTGAGGGAGAGCCTGAGGTTCGGCGGTGGCAGTAGTAGCGTTAGTCAGCAACTTGGGATTCAAACTTGCACAAATGCTCTCTGCCTGAGTTGGCACCTCCCTTTGAGCGACCAACAGCCTATTCCCTATGAACCCTCCCGTGCGGTAAGCTGATAGATGCCGGTTAGGTTGGAAAAGGCTCAGTCTATCAGCTAGTAACCGTGACGGCCCATCTGTCCCCTCTGCAAGGAACCCCAGCAGGAGTGTAGCGACGTCGATAGGTCGTCGGCAGCACTCCTCGTCACTGAAGGTCTTGCGGAGCCACCCCATTCTCCTCTCATCGCTCACGTTAGGGTTAACTGCGCCTGTCACGAAACACTGGGGCAAATGCGGCTCACGGCCTTCTCTATCTCTATCTCCACTGGACGACAAGATAGAATCTGAGGATTGGGTCATCGCCCGACTTGGAAGACTTCTCAGGGTCCTTTCTTTGCCAACACCAGCGCTGATCGAGATCCTATTTTTGAACCGCTACCTCTCCCCCTCCTTGCTCTTCAACCCACTCAATACTCAAAGGAAGATGATCCCTCATCGCCCGATGCAGTATTCATTGACACGCCCACCTCTCACCCTGCATCGGGCCCGAATGCTGGGGGAAAACATGCACGCAGCCGCTCTCGCTGTCGCTTTCTCTTGGGCCTGGAGCCGCAATACGCCGTCGCGTCTGAAGAGCCCAACGAAGTTGAGGAGAGTGTGCATCACGGTTTGTTGGCGAAGAGGGTTATGGGGTATCGATGGGGTATCGAAGGACCCCAAGGCTATCGGCCCGCAGCCCCTTCCGTTGCGACGCACAGAAGAGGGAGCGGGTTCTTTATTGTTAGCTTTGGGCTACAAGGCGCTAATCATAATCATCCTCAAGAGTTGAGAGGTGTTTCCAAACGTAACCTAACGAGCAGTACTGTCGACCGAATTTCTCCGTATGTGAGTAAGGCCGGCTTTGATACGGAAAGCAGGGTACGTCCATGTTTTCGGTGAAGTTTAGTCAATGACGGATGATGTGCAACAACCTAGGAATGAGTCAGTAAGGCCCAAGGACTCGGATGCGTCAGGCTTCCCACTGTACTCACAGATCATTCCGGATAGACGTTTCCACGGCGAATGCTCGACTTGCTCTGGCAGTGCTACCGGTGAGCAGAGGGCGTTCAGAGCTTCCGAAGAGATGGCGAGGTTGTTGGGGGTTCTCTCGTTCGATCAATTCCCGGATGATTCGCCACGCATCGTCCTCTGTCTTGCATGCGTCCAGTACTGTGCCTTCAGATAGCAGCGCCTGAAGGGACTTTTGGATTTGACTCTGGCGGTCTTCAAATACTCTAATACCACTGGATTCGGATTCGCGTGCCCATTTTGTTGTCACTACGGTGAGCTGCTTCAGGACCTTGCTGTCAACCGTAGACTGAATCAGAGCCAAGTCGTCATTGAAGCCTGGCCACGTCTCTCTGTCGGCGGTGATATCTTTCAGAATCAAGATTCGCAACAGACATGGTTCCGTTGACTGCTGCACTCTACGAAAATGATGAACTTTGGCTAATTGCTGGATAATCAGGACAGGCCAACGCACCGCTCATGGAGGCTCGTCCAGAATTCCTGCAATGTACCGGAGTCTATCGCCCTGTCTGCACCCTGATTGAAACCCGGAACATCGCATACGAGAATGTTGTAATTTTCGGCCCAACGTTCCGCGCCTTGAGGAGCCACCTGCGTCCAGTGGACATGCTTGGTGCAGGAGGAGAGCCCTTCGCCGACTTCCATGAGCGCCGTATCAGGGTCTGCAGAAGTATTTATCAGCTGGTTGATAAACTATGGTCTGGATTAGCGAAAAAATGCTACGACAGAAGGAGGCAAGCAGAATGAATAGCGCGCTCGTACTGTACTGGTTCCACAGCCGGTAATTCCTGCACACCTAGTCAAAAACATAAGTGAAACTATCCTCAGTATCAACTTGAAAAGTGCGAAAGCATGCGGCGTACATGATGAAAACGGTCGTCAATGCTGAAGCCTCTTGCGTAGGAACGAGTTCATGATATAGATTGCCCATGTCGGCGAGCAGGCGGGGAAAGATCGTGTGGGGAGCTGACATGGCTTGTTAAAGTGGCGGAGGTAACGTACGGGAAGGATGAGGCCGCGTTCTATGTTTCAACACAGTGCCGTCTTATACACAGCACACAGCAAACAACGACGAGGGTTTTCGGGTTAACTTATCCCCATTCCGCGTCTTGTAGTCATAAGCGCCCACTGGCTGCCCCAATCATCGGAGTTCCGGAACGGTAAGCATCGCGGTTAATTGTGCCTGATCGCCTAGTAATTTCCGTGCCCATATATGTGCCCCGGCTGCTTCAACATGCGATAGTACTCAAGCGCGTGGTCTCATTTTTGACTGCGCTGTGTCAAATGTGCCTACAGCGGGACACTTTTTTTTTTCTCTTGAACAGTCAGTCAAGTTCGTCAAAGATCTCTGAGTATCTCCTTCGGAGTGACTAACCACGCCAGTTGATACGCGCCGACCGTCTCGGTCCCCCTCATTCAGAACGGGCACAATATTTGGCTGCTCCGCCCAAACGGGCTAGCGCCTACTGGTATAGCCAGAATGTACAAATAGCCATCCGCTATCTGCGTCTGTAAGCTGTAAGTCCAGTAAGTGTCTGAATCTCATATCATATCAATACTTTCAGTATAGAGAAAAAACGAAAGACCAGTAGGTACCGGCTGCAGCCCCTAGGCATAACATGATGTGGTGTTCCCCGTTACCATATCGAATTCGAAGAGAGGTGGCCTCCTGAATATCGGAACCCATGCGTCGTGTGTTTCGGTTTTGACATATCCGAAAGCGACGAACGTATCCTCAGGCCATGGCAGCGGCGTGCCACCGCTGGAAATACAAAACAGATCTTTTTCAGGCGGAGCCAAGTGATTGTTCAGACCGAATTCGTAGCAGGACATTCTGAGAATCCAAGAAGACTGGAAGGAGAGGGTGGTAGACATTCATTGGTTGCTGAACGTCGAAACCCGATGGTAAGGTGTTCGAGCATTGCGATGGTCCGTTGAAGCATGTTCCGAACAGATTTCTCCAGGATTTGGTGGCGAGCTTCCACGCGCAGGTGAGAGAGGCTTACTCCTTTAATTAGGCTTCAGACTATGATGTGGGGCTAATCAGGTCGTTTGAGGAAGGTCTGCATTCGAACCGAAGAGTAGTCGGTCAGAGCAAGCCTCCTACGGTTCAAAATCTTTTGCGGAGAAGTGCAGGGGCTTCGCGAAGGCGGAGCCTTCCGCTCCCTGTGTGGAGTCGGGAAGGCCCAATGGGCGAATAACTGATAGCATGCCAGGTTCAGGGTTGGAATGAACGTGTCATGCCTTGATGTAATGCACCCCCAATTCCCTGCTGGGAGGAAAATTGTGCACCCCACATCCATTCACGTTCGTACGGCACAAGCCCAAAGGGAAAATCATGAGAGACATGGTAGCCTCGGTGCCGCGGGTTGTGATAGATGTGGCACGCTTTTGGCGTATTACTCACGGTCGTCCAGTGAAAGGACAATAGTGCGCCTCATCCCCGTTCACGTTCGCTCATGCATTCATGTGTCATACTGTACATGTTCCCACTCCCAAAGGTCAGCTATCTGTCCCTTATAGTGTCACAGGACGAGATGGACGACGGACAGGGTTTGGAATACGTCAAGTATCAATCGGTGAGCAAGAAAGTGAGTACTACTTAAACGGCAATTGTGGTCATGCACAGACGCCGAAACCAAAGCAACACGCACTATGAAGTAGCAAAACGGGCGTTGAGAGTGTATTGGCTAGACCAGGGCCGACAAAGAAGTCGAAGGCAAGAGATGGAGAAACGTGAGGGGCGCAGCGAAGGGAGAGCAACAGATGTGATTATGACCGGCATGCAACCGCCCAAACTTCTCTTCGTCATCCATATGGCAAAGCCCAACTGAACTCTCGGGCGGCGACTAGGTCAAGCAATATGCGAACGGTGTTAAATTGTGGAGAGCGCCTCCCAACCATCTTAATCGAAGTGACGATTTTTGGATGAGACTCACATCGACCGTCCATATTTCCCGAGTAAGCAGACTAGGACAAGCTTGACGACATGCCTGCCTTTCCAAGGAATCTGCCAGCTGTCGACGGAGTGAGGTGGGCTCCTGAACTATGATCGGCTTCGAGGAATTCGATGAGGTCAAGCCAGAGCATGGTGGAAGATTCGGGAAGGTCGCCGGCAACTGCTACAAAGTGCGTCTGGGAGGGACGCTGTTCATAACGCGGGAGGGGATGCAGAGCTTTGAGGGATCTGGACAAGCATATCGCCAAGGAGCCAGCCCGAGGAAGAAGTCGCCCTGAACAGAGGAATGGCCTAGGGGAAAGGATCGAAGTCGTTGGTAGATTGTTCGAGACTGCCGCTATAAGTGACGCGATCCATGAGGTGGCAGAAGAAGCTCTGCAGTCTGACGAGGCGGTAACCGAGGAATAGGCAACCCGGTAGGAAGGCATCGCGGATCAAGACCTCATCCTCCAAGCAAACAGACCTTTATGGACATTGGAATGGGGGAAGATGACCTTGAGGTGACGGAGCGGCGAGTTCTGGCTTGGGTTGGAGTTACGAGAGGAGAATTGCCTCGCGGCCCCAGGAGCTTCACGAATGAAAATCGCGTTTCTTGTGTTTGATTCTCCCAGCGAAGGGTAGAGCGCTCGTACGGTGAGGACTCATGTTGGACGCACACGCTGGTGCACGAAAGAAAAACCAGGACAAGGTTATTGTAGACGGATAGATCGAATGTTATGAATGAGACTGGAACATACGCTACATCGCGTTGTCGCATTGCGGACAAGGTGCGATGCAAAGTGCGGATTAGGATGCTACGTGACGCACACCTGGGTAGTAGGAAGACGTATGGCGATACAGGTACTAGAATGACTGCGTATATCAGTGACGAGACAAACGAAACCGAAAAGGAACTCACCTCAAAGCGCAACAAACAACCCTCATGACTTCTTCTTGTCGTCCGCCTTCTTCTCCTTCTTCGGAGGCTCCCTGGAATCCACTGCCTTCGCCGCATCCTCCAGCCATTGCATATCGTCAAAGTTCCCTCCCAGCTCCTCGAACCTCCTGTTGAACCTTCCAAGACGCCCTGTCGTTCCGCTTTCCTCCTCTATGCTCCGGTCGCTTGCCAGCGCGGGGTTGTACATGGGGTTGTTGGTGGTGTCACGGGTGAGACGGACAAGTGACTTCGGCGACGTCGTCCACTGCGTGAAGGAGGTTCCGTCGGAGCGTATTACACGTTGCGGGAACTTGGGAACGACGGGGTTTGGCAGGACTGGTGCACGTCTCTTCCAAACATGTGTCCGACCGTAAGGCGAGTTGGATATATGGCGTCGGAACTGACTGGTTACTGAGACTGAGGGGCGCAGAGACAGCCGTGACGATGATGAGCAGAGCATGGTGACGGAGAGGGACGAGGTGTGCTTGAGCCCAGGCCCGCGACTCAACACGGTGGCAGTAGCGTTCCAAAACTTTGGAATTTGTCAGCAGCTTGGGGTCCAAGCTGGAACAAATACTCCTGCTCGTACCATGTTCCATGGAATTGAACCTGTAGAGGAGGTTCCAGTGCGCATGTAACACACGCGACGAGTCAACAAAGGGCGAACGTAAAGGATAACGATCATCCTGCAATATATTCGTAGGTCCACCCGGACAAACGCTGCGTAAGACTCAAGGAAATCTACAGGACTCGTCAGACGTATTCCGAGATGATTTACGAAAGGGGGGTACTCTATAGTTGTCGAGCACCAGAGAGGCAGGTGTAAGGGCTGGCAAACATTAAGGGGGGACTGCGAGGTATGTAGAAAATGAGTCTTGATACGGCTAAGGTCTAGCGACATAGACAGAGGTTCCAATGCTTTGGTAGCTGTCGGCCTGGGTACCATCTCCGAGTCACTATACGGAGGCATCGGGAAACGTGGTCGGCGGGACTGCGACGAAGCAACTATCATATCTGCTGTTCCGGATTATGTTTGGATCCGGGGGCCAGACCGTCGAAGTAGACACAATCGAGGGAGGAGGATCCAATGCGCCAGGTGGAAAGGCATTCAGCCCGGCTCTGAAAAATGGTGTAACAGCTGCTGTGCGAAGGACAAAACTGTATGAGCTGTTGTGGTGCGCGGGCCACACGAACGAAGGAAAGGGCTTCTAAGTCAATCGCGTACTGGAGAGGGACGTAGGTAAACTCCGCCGGTAGAAGACAGTGACGATCCTCAGCGGCGCCAACACCGCGAAAAAATGTGAGGCGACAACCTCACATCCTCATTGACAGCGTGAAGGCGGTGGAATGAACCTCCACTGCCATCTCCCGGGCGAACGTCCAAAGGCAAGATTTCGACGAGGATATGTTCGGATCTGCCTCACCCGGATGGGTAGCCGGATACGGTGTAGCGCAGACGTCCCAAGTGCAGAGAGTCCTCCTTCGTATCGAGAACCTGCTGAGATACGACGAAGCAAGGCGAGGATCTATCGTGGTCCTACGAACCACAAGGCTCGGATAGGAGAGGGTGCAAGCAACATCGTTGGCGAGAGGAACGAAGGCAGTGATAAAGCATTGTGGTCCAACACTACAATGACTTGCGCTGCCCAAAACCAGGCGTCGCGTCGTCACATCAGCCTGAGAGCCATATCCCGATAGCCCACTGCCTGCAATTCCCCTGTGCGTCATTTGGGATGTCGATGAGAGGCCATATCCATTGTGGAGTAGGAAGGGGATAGATAGAGCTTGGACGCCTGAGTCTCATCAGGACGTCGGAACCAAGTAACGAAATCGAACTCGCACTTCGACTGGGCTTCCAGCCAAAAGAGGCTAAGGTTTGGAGGATAAGGGAGGTCGAGAAGGGAGCCCGAATGAACCTGGTTCTCTAGGTTCCAGAAGGGCACGTCCTCGAAGGCGAGAGGCACGAAAGGGAGGTATCGTACCGCGATCGTCTGATACCGACCGTGGAACTCATCGCATTGCAATTTCGCCAGTGTAGCGCGTCGTCACCACGTCGTCACACGACCGCCACCACCGCCATAGATGCCTAAGATTCTCAACTCGGGGAGAGCAGTCTGAAGAATGGTATCTGGGAGGACCCCGGAACAGAAAGCAAGCTCGCTCGAGTATTGAGCTTGTTGGCTGGACTGGAACAGTTGACGATGGACGGCGGACCTAGGTGATGCGAAGAGTACTTGTCGAATTGCGGGCTGTCTAGACCGAGACGAGGTTTCATCGAGAGTATTTCCCTTGCTTGTCGTGAGAGCAGAGTTGTTAATGGAAGGCACCAGGTGAAGCGAAGCTCGCATGAGAGACAACAATCTAGACACGTTGGCCGGACCGACAGGAATGTTGAGAACGAAGAGGGGACTAGGCGATGCGACGAGGGCGGGATGCACAGAATAATAGGCGATATCGAATCCGTCAAGGAGAATATATTCGTAATTCGATGTGCGTACGTCTTGGTGTTGGAGCATGAGCAGGGCGAGCGGGGCATTGAGCCCAAGCGAAATCCACGTAGGTCCCCAGTGGTCGACAGTATCAAATGGTCAATCTGGGTACGCCAAGTTCCGAAGGGCCGACGTTTGAACAGGACATCGAAGATCGAAAACCGAGGAGCCTGCGTACGTCAATGAAGGAAGTACGAGAGTATACGTACACGGCTGTGCACTGGGTTCGAGGGTGTAGCCAAGAGTGGATCCAGTTCTCAGATGTGACAAGGAGACCCAGGAAACGATGACGGGTTGAGATGATGGAGCATAGAGTAAGAAGAACCTCGTCAGTTAGACGTAGTCGAGCGGTCTATAGTGGGAGCTAGGTCGGGTGGCGGTAGACAGTGGGCGACTAGTACCGTCTTCATAGCATCAGGATCCAGAAGCGCAAGCTGAGTACCGACCTTTCTTCGCCAATATAAGCGTCAAGGCAACTATAAAGACGGCGAGAGATCTCCTTCCAATCCCTTAGAACCCTCGACATCGAGAATTGTCTCAAGCTCACAATGATCGTCACCAAGGCAAGCTTTCCCCAGACCAGGAGAGCCGTGTAAACGGTGTGGATTGCAGCTCAGGCTGATAAATTTCTCGATGTGGGGCTCAGATTGTTGTGGCCCAGGAGGAAAGGCGTCTTGGTCCGTTAAAGGTAGCGATGGTGGGAGTGGTAGGACAAAGGGGAGGACGTGGTGGTGTAGTCGCGGTTTTGGATTGTGAAGTCGAAGCTCGTCCAAACCGTGATCTTGTCATGCGACATCAGGACTTCCAGGGCTTCGCCTTGAGCTGAAAGGGGACTCGACGAGCAAACACCATCGCAGAACGAAAGTGACAAGCCTTTGCAGACCCGGACGCACTCGCCACGCCATACTCCCCTAGCTTCGTGGGAAGGAATTGGTCGGCGCGGCAACGCCGTAATTTTGTCATTATTTATTATCGTCACCCAACCTTCCCTTCACCCTCCAAGTGCATGTTGCCTGCTGCAGGTAGTATGCCGTTTCGCAGACTCCATACAGTTCGTAGACGTGTATCTCATGATTTGTCAAGGAGGGTCCGTTCTTGACGCGGCAGAGATTTCTGTTGAAGAGCGTCGGCGGGCTTGTATTTATCGGATCCGGAACAAGGACGCTTGCGAAGCGCCTTGCTCTGTCAATTTGGACTGACGAATCGAAATCTTAAGTGTCGACATCGCACGCTTAGAGCCCCGCGCAGACCCATAGCCAAGAATATATTCCAAGTTTCGGCACCCTGCTGCTTTTGATCTGCCTCACTCTCGGACTTGTGCGCGATGTCAACATCAAACACACGCACACCCCTCCGTCATCCTTTTCACTGTTATTCCGTCTATCATCGCCGCCCTTTCGGGCCTTTCCACAGCGTCCCATTCCGGGGGATGTCTGATTCCCTGTACAACTAGAACTACTCTACAAGCGGGTATTCGCCGGAACTGGTGGTGGAGGTGACAGAGGGAGAGGAAAGAATACACCGCTTAGCACTGCGGTATTTCATGAGTCGCAGTTCCGCGGGATATTCTGGGTCTTCATTGTCGAATATAATAACACAGATAGTATACAATGTATAGGATATAGAAGGCGGGCGTTGAGAGTTAACCTGAAACATGGTAGAACGGGTCAGAAACGAGAGCAAAGCCACAACGAAGCCGACGAAGCGAGAAGAGGTACTGAAATAGAGAGGCAGAGGCACATGGGAGCGGATGAAGTAACATAGGCGCATATTGGGGGAGCATTAGTAATGGGGAAAACCGGCAGACCAGGGAACCACGAGCGCGTGCACGCATATGCGAATCTAGCAAAAACGAATTGAGCTCATCAACGAAACCAACATTGACGCCGGGAACGGTCAAGTCTCGCGGGGAGGGCGGTTATCGACGAGATCCTTGAAGCAAGGGAGCTCAGATAGCTGGCATGTGGTAGGTCGGAGAGAGGGCTCGCGAGCCCAGCATGACTCCATCATACACCATAGCTCGTCCGTCAGCCCACATAGACTGTACGCATTTGATAGAGGCTCTGGCCGCGTTGGCTGCCTCTTGTCAGCGACGACGGCAGTGACAATGTGGACGAGTCTCGCAAAGTTACCGGGGCTTACGTCCCAGAAAGGTGCCGTGTTAGTGAACACCTGTTCAGATGGAAGGGTAGTAAGTATGGGCTTGCAACCAAGACGGAGTCGGGACAAACCTCGTACGCAAAGCAGCCGATAGAGTAGACGTCGGCTTTCTTCGTGGGCTTGACGGTCTTTTTCCCCCTGTTCTCGGATCCGCCTGCTGACTCCTCTAAGAGGCATCTGAGGAGCTCGGGCGCCTGCCAGGGAACGGTCGCGACAGTGGCAACAGAACGCACAGACGTCCAGGTGAGAACGTCTGGGGAAATGAGGCGAGAAAACCCTAAGTCGGAGACGCATGCATGTCCGGACGAGTCGACGAGGACATTGGCACCTTTTATATCGCCGTGGATGATATCGTTGGAATGCAAGAATGCCATGGCACCAAAGATGTCGCGCATCTGTAAACGCCGTGAAGACGCGTAAGAGAGCATGCGGCTTAACAAGAAGACAAAATAAAGCCTTACGAGTAGACACCTGTTGACGGTGGGTTGCGACTCCAAGTAGGAAACAATTGTGCCATGTTCAAGGAATGGCGACACGAGATACAGCCCGGAGTCGAGGGCGTCTTCGGCGCGCTGGAACACACCCAAAAAAGGCAAAATACCAGCGTGTTGATGGCTCGCCCAAACGATTGCCTCCCTCTTCAAGAGCTACAAAAGCTGCTGTAAGGTTCTACACAATTTCTGCAGTTATCCCTGCATACCTCTGTTCTGTCCTTTCGAGTCACAGATCTGTCATATACCCTGTACCTCTTGAGGAATACTTTCCGCCCATGGTGAGTTCCTTGGAAAACGTCGGTACTCTGAGTGGAAAGCTCGGTAATGCAGCGAACATCTTCGATATCCTTAAGGTAGAAGGTGCATGGAAGGAGATCAGAGGCCTTTGATAGTCTGCCCAGGAATGCGAGTTGATGGACTTTGTCAACCGAATGGGGCGACGAGGTGTAAAGGACCTGGTACAGTGCCAAGGGAACGTCAGCTTGCATTGATGGGGCAACTGCGACAAGGAGAAGAAACGTACCTGTTGGATACAGTCGATTAAGAACTGTGCTGCAGGACCACGGTATGTGAGGATTTGGCGATATGTGTCCTTGTTCCAGTTCTGAGGCGTGATGATCAGGGGTGAGTCAAATCCAACCTGAATGCGTTCGTGATGAAGCTGGGACGTAGCGTCCACGAGTTCCGGAAAAGGGGAAACGGAATGGGTCGCAGGGGCTTGAACTGTGAGAATACCAGATGCCGAGATAGATGGAAATAAGCTGAGCTGTGAAATGCTGTGAGAGGAGGCACTGGTTTGAACTTCTAGTCGGGTAAGAGGGTCGGCAGTATGGGAGCTCGAAGACTGATGGGTGCGATGACTGAGAGCCAGATGAGCATGGGCTCAGCTCAAGCTCTCTTCGGGGACAAGAAAAGGGGACATACTGCTTCTGTAGAGTATCGCGCCTCGAGTACCTCTTTTCACACCCCGGAAACTGACACACATGAGGTTTCTCTCCTGTGTGTCCCTGCAAATGCCTTGTGAGGTCGTAACTTCTGGTGAACCCATGGTCGCAATTCGGGCATCTATGGCGCTTATCTCGAGTGCTTGGTATCGACACTTGCGAAGGGGCGGCTGGGTATGGTTTGAACGTTATTGGGGTGGAGCTGAGCCTGCGGGCGGAAACCGGGAACACGCGTAGCCCTGTGGACGGGCCGCGCTCGGTCCGATGCATTGTATGCTGTATATCGGAACAGGCAGGTGGCCTCGAGGCTGTGTGGGGAGACGGTGGTGTGAGGGCGGCAAGAGGAGAATGATAGGAGGAGGAAGCTAGGAGGGGGCTCGCAGGAAGAGGTTGGCAGGATTTCAGAAAACATGACCAGCATTTATAGGCAGGAGTAGCACTACAGAGTTTGGCTACCCATGATACAGGTGCGGCGCCAACCCGGGGAGTGGGATGATAAGCGCCCACTGCATTTTGACGGCGAATGTTGGCAAAACATCGGCCCAGGCTGGCAGCTGCTGGCTAATGGCATTCTGGAGTGGGCGTTGGTTCTTGTACCTTGATGCATTTCAAGATGGTTGTGATGATGCGACTCACCTGGGCGACCTATGGCCCAACAATTGTTTTCGCATATCATCCTCCCACCAGGGCAGTAGGTTCTAAACGAGCTGTTACGTACAGGGTGCTAATACCCCCCGCTCAAAGCACCCTCGGCAGACTGGTTTTCGAGTCTACCAAGGCGGGGTGTGTTAGCAAAGTCAGGCATCAGGTACCGGAGTTGCTGCGGTCGCGAGACTTCCCTCCCCTCCAAGGCAAAATCCATCTGCGTTACAACATTCGTATCGCCTAGCGAGAGGGCCAAGCTTACAAATGAACGCATGAGTGCCCATCGAATTCCGACGACTCGCAGTGGCACCAATTTTCGCCTCTCTTGGGCATCGTGTAGCAGGATCCACAACCGTTTGCATTTGATCCTCCTCACAGAGTTGGGCTACGGATAGGAGCTATACCATCATTAACGGAACATTGATGCAGATATTGAGAGATTCCCCTTCGCTTCTATCCAGGGCCCAGGGGTCAGAAATGCTCAGTCTTCAATTTTCCTGCCCACAATAGACACTTTGACAACGCTCATGGCTCGGGTAGTTTATGATTAATGCTTTGAAACTTGCGCAGAATGGAAAACGAAACAGAGTCAGGCTTTGGTAATCACGGTGGTGCTATATACACGTAGTTAGGTCATGACGGACGTATGAATGTGCCAGTTACACCTATATTCCACACCTTATGCGAACTTATAAGAGGAGCTCTGGGAAACGCCGAATTCTTTCTGGAACCACAAAGACTTGCCTTGGCCCTCACTCTCGGAGCTTTCGTGCCTTACATGCCTCACGACCGCGACCTGACTTCTACCGCCTAGTATCTCACACCACACTCGGCATCCGATAGAGCGTCCAGTTGGGTTGCCCCCCTAGGCCTCTCCACAATGTCAGCGGTGATGTGCATGGCTCATGCCACAGACCCGGGTCGGAAGTACTCAGCCCGAACGCTTGGAAAGAATAGCCATGGTCTTCAAGCGAATAATTTTTTGTCGGGGTAGCAGAACGCCAAGGCGGCAAATGGAGCTCGTTCTCTCAAAAGAGGGAAACCTGGTGAGACCACATACCTCTCTAGGAACTGAGATAGTCTGCTCGCCAACGGAACCACCGGGTGTTCGTTAGCGTGAAGATGCAGGTACGAAGCTCACTGCTATCCCCTTCTGAACTTCGCATGGCGATCCGAGCCTGCTAAGGCTTACCAAAATACTGGCCACGGCGCCTCCCAAGAGGACGTCGATTGTCCTCGTGCGCTCGTTGGGCAACTGAGACACTTGGCGACGTGACTCGGTGCTACTCGCTTTGTAGCCACATAGTTTCAACGTAGCTGAGAATTACTTCTGTGCGGCGGGAGCTTCGATGGAGGCCAACCGATCCTACAAATGTACACCTGATATAGGTGAGGGAACAAGAAATATCGCTAGCGAGATGAATGAAGACAGCGATGTGACCCTTGCCCAAATGCCATGCTGCGATGAACTGCGCCGTGAAAAGATAACGGATGGTCACCATCAGCGTCAAGCCATTGGCGCTCATCCCGGTCATGACCGCATCTCCCCTGCGCGCTATTGGGCACGCTCAGTTATGAGTGGTATCCAAGACAGAGAAGGTCTACTAACCCGCGAACCTTAAGAACCAAGAGGAAATCAGACGTCTCTTCTACCGTTCTTCCGGCCAACATACGCTAAGGTTCAAGTGGAGATCGTGGCCGAGTACCGATCCTGGCTCTCGATATTCCGAAAGGCACGTCGCCGAAGGGGAGAGGTACGAAGGGAGGTACCGTACCACGATCGTCCGATAGATCTGTTTCATTGCGGTTTTGCCAGTGTAGCGCGTCGTCACCACATCGCTGCCAACCATTTCACCGCCTTAGATGCCCAAGACCCTCGACTCGAAGAGAGCAATCTGAAGAAGGGTATCTGGGAGGACCCCGGAACAGAAAGCTCGCTCGCTCGAGCATTAGGCATGTTGGCTAGACCGGAGGGAGGTGTTGACGATGGGGTGGACCACTGGACCTAGGTGGTGCGAAGAGAGTCGACCGAAGAGCGAACGAGCGAGATCGTATTCTGCAGAGAGGGCTTGAGATGACATACTCATCAGGGGCCGATGCATGGGGGAGAAGCTAGTGCTTGAACTCCATCGATCCACGACGTGCACTCGCTAGCCTTCGCTGAAATCGTCTCAGGAATAAATTTGGCGTTTGGGTAAACGGGCGTTCGAAGGAAGAGATGGCAGCCACGAAAGACCAGATAACAACACCGAGATGGACTGCGAGGTAACTATGTGTGACCCCGCATCGTCATAATCGCAGTGATATACCGGCGGATCGCTCACTGCCATCCCTTCAACAAAGCTTTGTAGACTCGGTGTGGGTGAAGACGCTGAAGCAATCCAATATCGAGGATATCCGTTCGAGGTGTCCCGACGGTGGAGTATTCATTGCCAGCAGATGAGATCCAGAGAACGACAAGCAGGTCCCAGAGACAGGCTATAGAAACGCGCGAGATGCAGTCGATCAGTCCGCAGCGTGAATTAGCCGGGTGCGGGTGGCAGACAGTGAATGTCATAGGTATGTCTGAACGCTGTAACAAATCGCAGAGCACCGGCTCTGCTTCTCCGTTTTCAGCGTTAAGACAGACGCAAAGAACGCCCACTGAGATACGCCTTTCACCCCTCGATTCACCTTGAGACCTGGAGAAATCAAGAGCTAGAGCCTTTCAATCCAAAGACTTCCACTTGTACACGCAGTCCCATTTCGGCAAGATGGCTTAGGTTGGGCCTGATGAGTCGAGTCTCCTTAGGCTTGTCGGCTTGTAAGCTGTCATAACCGAGAAGAGGATTCTTATGCTTTCGCCCGAGATAAAAGTACATCACCTACCACGACGAAGCTCAAACGTGTCCTCAAGGTAAGCAAGTAAGCCATCTCCCAGCTGCCTTTGCAACGAGGAACACAGTGAAAGGTTTCATCCCCCTCAACGCTAGGGTGTACGGTAGAGTCCCAGCTCTACTCGACCAACCTCAGCGTATAGATGGCGGGAGCAACGTCCACTGCGATACGCGTTCAAGAGCGCGCTTCGAGGCCTCGGCCACCGAAGGTCGAGACTATTCCATCGAGAAAGGTGTGACGATAGTGTGGATGAAGTTCGATGACCCCTCGACAGGTGTACCTCGTATCGCACATGCGAGCTGTCCAGTCGGAGAGGTGTCGTACCTGGAGAGGGAGACTGGAACGAGGAAACGGAAGAGATCGTGATTGGCGTCCCCGGTTAGACCACAGCTAAGTAAAGGTCGATCTGGCACTAGGGCGACTATCTTCCGGAGGAAGGAAGGGCAGAAACGAGACACGTCCCAGATGCCGGGATAAACGGCGAGGTAACGACCTCGCATCGTTTTTATCGCGGTACTTAAGTGCTGACGTCCTGGGGTCTCTGCCGTCCCCCAAGAAAGAGCCTGTCATCGTGGAACTGCCGAAAACGAGGACGCAGCACAGCCGCAAGTGATCGTCACCAATGCACGCTTTCCCTACACTGGGAGAGCTGTGTAGATGGTGTGGATGCATTTGGGACTGATGACGTTCCCGATGTGTGTGGCTCGGGTTGCACACTGTACAGACCGAGGATATTGTAGGTTTCTAGTGCCATTTCAAGTGTTTTGAAGTCTATTTGAGATGGCGGAAAGCTCTCCTGCCCGAGAGAAAGCCGGCGGGGCATGTCGCAGTGGCTGCGCAGGAGCTGAGTTGTTGCCAGTCGAGCGTGGTGACGCAGGGGATGCCGGTGCGAAGCATAAGGAGTGATGAGCGAGACAGAGGTTCGAAAGGAGGATGTATTGGTAGTAGAGTACGAGGCGAGCTGGAGCTTGAGGTTTGAGGCTACGAGACGAGAGCCCACTGCGTAAATCGCCAACCGTCGATGCATCACCCGTCTTGGGCCAGCCAACCTACGGCGAGCGACCGTTCTGGTCCTATGAAAGGGGGAAGGTGCTCTCGAGGCGAGAGGCGAGATCGGAGAGGACATCGAGCGTTGAGGGGCCTACATCGTCGCAAGGACAAAGGTGAAAAACCTGCGCAGACCCCAGCCTTGCTCGTCACGCCATCCTCCCTGCAGCTTCCAAAGCAGGAAAGTAAGTTCCACGCACCGCTCGGAGAGGCCGTGGGAAGGACCTGTTGGCGCGGCAACGGCCTCGGGTTGTGGGTGATTTCGTCATGGTTAATTATCATTCGTCTACTCTGATCCTGCTCTCGCCTTCCTCCCTGCGCATGCTGCCTGCTGCAGGCAACGTGCCGTCTTCAAAGACTCTCCTAGGCCTGTAGACGTCCTCCAATCCGTTATCCAGTCGGGGAGGATTCGATTGAGGCGAGGCGGACGCGATTAGCTGAGTTGGATTGATTGAGAGGTGTTCGGAACGAGGTACGATGCTAAGCATCTTGTTCTGTTGGCTTGGACTGACGGATAGAAGGATAGAAGACTAAGACAGGGATCCGAGGTGTAGAGCGGGAGCACAGGTGGGTAGCCAAGAATATCTTCGAAGGTTGATGTCAGTACCCACGTCTGACCAACCCACCCCAGTTGTCATCATTACTCGCTGCGGAAAGCGATATAGCTCGACACTCCACCTCTCGTCTCCGGACCTCTTCTCTTCTTCGTATTCGCACTTGTACTCGGGAGGGGTGCTATCACCTGCCCGCTCGTGAAGCGGCGGTCTCACTCTCAGCTACTGTCTCATCTCACGTCCTTATCCTTGTCCGTGAACCAACATGTCAAGCTCAACAACCCGTACACCATTCACCTCCCTCACCACCGACCCTTCCATCACCACCATACCTCTATCTTCCACCGCATCCCCATCCCAAGTCACATCCGGCTCCCTATACAACTGGGACTACTCTTCCGGCAACTTCCCTTCGCCCACCGCCCAACAAGGTCCTCCCAACGGCAACGGCGGGGGTGGTGGAGGCGGAGGCGGAGGTGGAAATGGAGGAGGAGGCGGGGGAAACATAGCCTCGAGCGCTGCTCTATACCGTGAGTCGCCATCCCATAGGCCGTTCTGGTTCCCTCGCGCTGATCACGCTTCTCTACTCCGCTTCTTCTTTCTGCCTTATTGTGTATCTATGGCTTCTTATCACCACATCGTAACCCATGCCCCCTGTCGACCCATTACACCTTGGTTATTGACCTCCATGACCACCTGTGTGTTACCTCGTTCCTGTCTCTGCGCACCATGACTACC
>JANDKE010000046.1:0-31015 GCA_027627275.1 Coprinellus aureogranulatus
GAGACATATTTCCCCGCCGGCCCCTCTTCAGTCCACCAGGGCCCCCGCTCGTCGCGAGCACATTCGGTGCGTCCTATATGCGTCATTTCACCGACTATATGCTTATCTTGCCCAGGATGACGATGATTCAGTGCGTCTCGCCCTTTGTCCCCCTTTTGTCCCCTGCTAACAGACCCTCCAGGGCTACGACGATCGCGACGATGGCGCTAGCAACGAAGATGACGACGACGACGGCACCTATGCAGACGAGGAATACGGTGCTCCAAAGAAGAGGCCCCTGAAGAAGAAGAAACGCGCCCTCCCCAACCCAGCCGTCCGACCAAAAGGTGTGTCCCTTTGTTCCGCGTTCGCCAGTCCGCGCTCACAGCCCGCCCAGCAATGTCCCGCCACCACTCTGACTCCGATTCCGACTCTGAATACGCTCGCGCTCGCACAAGAAGAAGAAAAAGGCGCGGGCTTCGACAGAAGATATTCGTGTTTCTAGTCGCGGCGGCAAGATCCCAACTATATCGACGATGTGGAGGGGTTCGAGAAGTTCGATGAGGAGGAGCGGCCGCACAGAGCTATTATGTCGATCCCGCTGCACAGCCTTTTGAGGAAGACGAGATCGAAGCAGTTCTAGGGCATTGTCGTGACGAAGGAAGGGAGAAGGACCCCGAGGATCTGTGGTTCGAGAATGTGGTATGTGCTAAAGACTATCCCTCATCTGGACGAGGCTTATATACCTTCGGCACATAGCGATTTCACATTAAATGGAAGGGCTTTTCCCACCTTCATAACACCGACGAAACCTACGAATTCCTCAAGCGATTCAAGGGCCTCAAGCGCGTGGACAACTACATCAAGGCGTACAAGCAATGGAAGTCTCGTGTCGACTCTCCTGGCCTCACGCGAGAAGAAGTCGAGTCGTTACTGCTGGACAAGGAGCGGGAGAAGGAAGAGCTGGAACTGTATCGCAATGTCGAGCGCATTGTCGCGCACCGGGATTCAGAGGCAGAGACAGAGTACTTTGTCAAATGGTGCGGACTGAACTACGAACATTGTACCTGGGAGCAGCAATCGAACATCAACCCCATCGCCAAGGAGCAGATCCAAGAGTATCGCAAACGGGAAGCTGAAGCCAAGTTTCCCTTCAAGAGTATACACTATACCAGGGCAAACCGGCCTGACTACCAGAAGATTACATCGGATCCAGACTACATCCGCAGCACGGGCGGCCAGTTGAAGGATTTCCAGCTTACCGGGCTCAATTGGCTCGCCTACATCTGGCACAAGGGAGAGAACGGTATCCTGGCGGATGAAATGGGTCTTGGAAAGGTGCGTCAGCAGAGTTACCGCATGCAAAAGCGCTCTAACATGCATTAGACTGTCCAAACCGTCAGCTTCCTTTCATACCTTTTCCATCAAATGCAGCAATACGGCCCTTTCCTTGTTATTGTTCCCCTGTCTACAATTACTGCCTGGCAAAGCCAGTTCCAAACGTGGGCGCCGGATATGAATGTGGTGACGTATATCGGAACTGCTGCATCTCGGGAAGTTATTCGGCAATATGAGTTCGGCCCAACCAACAAGAGACTCAAGCTGAACGTGCTCCTGACGACATACGAACTGGTGTTGAGGGATGCGAAAGAGCTTTGTGACATCAAGTGGCAAGCACTTGCCGTCGATGAGGTGGGCAATCATTGAAACCGGAATGAACGATGCTTCTGACGCTATTCCCGACTTAGGCACATCGTCTCAAGAACTCGGAAAGTCAGCTCTATGAAGCTCTCAAGACTTTCTCTGCTGCTTCTAAGCTCCTCATCACCGGAACGCCGCTTCAGAACAACGTGAGAGGTATGTGCGGCCGCTTCTTCAATGCAGGACTCAACTTATTTGGTTTAGAGCTCCTTTCCCTCATGCACTTCTTGATGCCCGAGAGATGTATGTTCCATTCTCTTTCCGAAGTCGCATCCACTTATTGTTATTGCCAGTCGATTTGGCCAACGAGTTCGATCTCACGGACGCTGACCATGAGTCGAAGATTAAGGAGCTTCATTCCCAGCTCGAGGCGCTTATGCTCAGGCGTTTGAAACGGGATGTTCTGACGTCGCTCCCAACGAAGAGCGAACGGATTCTTCGCGTAGAAATGAGTGCTTTGCAAACTCATTTCTACAAGAACATCCTCACCAAGAATTTCGCTGGCCTTGTGAAAAGCGCAAATGGGAATAACAACATCAGCCTGTTGAACATCGGTATGGCGTTTCTTTGGGTTGGGTGAACCCCGCATCTGATCTTTCAATCTTAGCCATGGAGTTGAAGAAGGCCGCTAACCACCCTTACCTGTTCGATGGCGCCGAGCCACACTCAGACAACACGGAAGAGACCCTCAAAGGCCTTGTTATGAGTAGTGGCAAGATGGTCTTGCTCGACAAACTGCTGGCTCGGCTCAAGCAGGACGGGCATCGCGTACTAATCTTCAGCCAGATGGTACGCATGCTCGATATTCTGAGCGACTACATGGGCCTTCGAGGGTATCAGCATCAACGACTTGACGGTATGGTTTCTTCCGACCAACGGAAGAAGTCAATCGCTGCATTCAACGCTGAGAATTCCCCCGACTTCGCCTTCCTATTGTCTACCCGCGCTGGTGGGCTCGGTATCAACCTGGAGACTGCGGACACCGTCATCATCTTTGATGTGGGTATTTAGTCCTTTCTTCCCAGTTTCGTCGACCTGACATTGTTCTTTAGAGTGACTGGAACCCACAGAATGACCTGCAGGCGATGGCCCGTGCTCACCGAATCGGGCAGAAGTCCCACGTTAGTGTGTACCGATTCGTGAGCAAGGATACCATGGAGGAGGATGTTCTGGAGCGTGCAAAGAAGAAGATGGTTCTTGAGTACGCAAGTAAGTCTTCAATGCCACCACATCTTTCGTCCCCATTGTTCCCAACGCAGAGCGCGTTGACGTTCTGTTCGTTGTCTGGTTGACCTGATACTTACCGATGTTCGTAACCACCCCTCTGGCAGTTATCAATCAGATGGACACCTCCCAGGCCCACCTTAGTTCCAAAACCACCGCGAAGGAAGCCGCGAAGTCTGATAATCTGAGCAAGGACGAGTTGACGGCCGTCCTGAAGTATGGTGCTCAGAAGATGTCNGTTACCTCTCTCCTCTTCATTGTCTCCAGCAATCCTCATACTGTCCCTTCTATAGGTTCGAGAAGAACGACACTGATCAAAGCCAGAAACTCGCCGAACTCGATCTCGACGACATCCTCAAGCACGCTGAAGACCACGAAACTCAACAGCATGGTCANGGCGGNACCTCGCTTGGTGGCGAGAACTTCCTGGCCACTTTCGCAGCGGTCAGTGATGTGAAGGCTGACATGAGCTGGGAGGACATCATCCCCCTGGATGAGCGCCAACGGTACGAAAACGAGGAAGATGAGCGGAGAGCCGAGGAGCTCGCAGCTCAGGAGATGAGAGAGAGGAAGAGAAGTCATGCGCCCGTATCATACGAGGGTATGGACGTCGACCAGCCGCCGCCAGTGACTGCCCCAAGAAGCCTAAGGTAGTGCAGAGGAAGACGCCCAACCAGAAGGCGATGGAGTTGAAGGAAAGGGATGTGCGTGTTTTGATTCGGAGTCTTCAGCGGTGGGGTGATATCCGTCAACGTTACGACATCATTGTGCGCACAATCCTTTATCATATCTGCTCTTTCAACTGACAAGGCATTAGGTCGCGGAGTCCAAGCTACAGGACAAGAACAAGGGCATGATCTACGACGTCGCCGACGAGATCATCGACATTTGTGCACAGGCTGTCAAGGAGGCCGAGGACCAGAAACGGGCCCGAATTGCCGCAGGAGAAACGCTCACCAACGCCCAGAAAAGCAAGGCCGTTCTTGTCACCTGCAGGGGTGTCGGCAATATCAACGCCGAAACCGTCTTGTCACGCCATCATGACCTCAACATCCTGTACACCATCCTCTCCGAAATCGACGATCCATACAGCTGGTCGATCCCGGTTGACAACATCCGACCAACGCTCAACTGGTCAGGGCGATGGGGCCACAGATGATTCGATGTTGCTCGTTGGAGCCTACCTTTATGGGTTTGGCAACTGGGAAGCAATGCAGAAAGACCCGAAACTCGGTCTCGAAGGCAAATTCTTCCTGGAGGAAGGCAAGAAAGGCGAAGACCCCGCTGGAAACCGGCCAATACCCAACGCGATCCACCTTGTTCGGAGAGGCGACTTTTTGCTTGGTATCTTGCGCGAGCATGTGGAAAAACTACGTTCGTATGAGAGTTCGCTGAAGAAAACGTCTAAAGTGTCGACCTCTCCTCCTCCGATAGCTGTAGCATCGACTTCGTCCTATGGTGGATCGTTGAAGAGGAGGGCTGAGAGTGAAGCGATGGCTACTATCGATGATGGCTCCTCGAGGAAACGCAAGAGAAGACCGACGCCGACGTTCACGGACTCCTCGTCGTCAGATGAATGGTGAGTCGTTGTTAGCGTGCCAGTGGCTTGGTGTCCTGACTTTCGGTGTTTAGCCCGTCGATGGACGAAGCAGCGACGAAGGAAGAGCTTCGTCCCGTCAAGAAGCAGCTGGTGAGTAGTANTCATGTGAGAGAGGCGGATGAGAAAGCTGATGTTGCCGCAGAAACAATTGAAGCTCTCAGGTGAAGACATGCCTAGAGATGACAAGGTCGCCATTCTCAAGGACTCGCTCGCTGCCATCGGCCGTCGCATAGAGACGGTGCTCGCTCAGAAGCAAGCGGCTGGAGAGGACAGGGAGCGGTGGCGGCGGTGGCTCTGGACGTATGTGTAACCACATCTGCTGGGTGTTTTGACACTGATCCCCTGTTCAGATTTGTCACTCTATTCTGGCCCAAGAAAGTGAAGGCTTCCAAACTAGAGGAAATTCACGCGAAGATGGTCATGAAAGAGTCAAACCCGAGAGGAGCAGCCCAAGCCGACAGTGGTTCCGTCAAGAAAGCACGCCCTAGCGGGAGTGGCATGCGCGCGAATGGATCGGGCTCAATGTCTTCATCCCATAATCCTTCCATCCGCTTGAACGGGAAGCACAGCAGGCCATAGACGTTTACCCTATTCCTTTATCCCCCCACCTGGTTTCATGGTTCCGTGTTTGCCCTTATCATCTCCTATGCCATTTCCATGTATCTCCTTCCTTGTCTGACTCTTTCTCCCTCTATTCTCATTTCCCTTGTCTCCTTCGTATATATTCGCGCTTCTTACTCTCTGGTTCCATATCTCTTTATGTCTCACTTGTATTTTTTCGACCGCCCTTCTCCACGTTCCCGATACAAACCCAACGATTGTATTACCTGCCGGTCTTCGTAATCTGTAACCTACTCCCTTTCTAGAGAGTGAATCGATACCATGTCGCATCGATATGCTGGTCTGCCTCCGTATGCATGAGAGATTGCNANTNNNNCGNTGNCNNGTCNCCCGATGACNNGTCGCGACATTCAACAGCCTCACGTGGATGACTACACGTGACGGATAGCAGCCTGATTAGGAAGGTGCAAACAGGGCCATCACCTGCCTTATTCGATAGAAGCCTGAGTCTGCATGTGACCTGAAGACCAAAACGGCACTTTCTTTTGAACTTCCATCTTCCCATTCTTGCTTCCTCCCACCATGGCCACTGCGCCAAANGACTCAAGGAAGAGCAAGGACGCCCTCGTCGAAGGCGATCTGTGGGCCTTCGTGAAAGAGGTGAGCACTTCCAGCTTGATATACGATGCTTGGATNTGACCGCAACTCTTAGACGCTCCCTCTATCTGACTGGCAAAAGGCCACGAAGCACAATNTTGACAAGTGGCTCGATAAGCAAAAGTACGAAGCCTGGCTTCGGAAGAAGGGATTGGGAGTCGCACCTGCTGTTGCCACTCAGCTTCCCCCTCGTCTCCGTGGCGTTGTGAAACCGAAGGGGCACGTTNGTCCTNCCATCGAGCCATCCAATGCCATGCAGGTCGATGATGAGCTGGAATCAGATACTGATACGCACCAAGTACGTTATTTGTGCGCTGGATANCAAAGTGAATGCCCACTAAGTTGGCTTATCAGGGCTCACCTTCGACTTCGCCTTCTCCGTCGCCNTCACCTCCTCCGGGACGCGTCGAGATGAGCCACTTCGCGTCTTGGACTGATAGCGTTTTGGCCAGTATTCACTCAAATACTCCTANGAACGACCGCCGTGGGTTCCAAAGACAGCCTTTCCGAGACCACCACCCCCGTTCAGAGGCCAATGAATCTCGGCCCAAAGCAACTCGACCGGGAACTTCNACCANTATCAAACCTCCCTGGTACGACTATCAGGTATCCCAAGCGCAAGCCACTCGAAATGATTGGCATAACTCTGAACCTCAAAGCTCTGTTCGCGATGCCGATCATCCATCTAGCAGTAGCGAAGGTCACGCGCCGCGCTACCATAATGGGCATGCTGTGAGNGCAGCTTNANTACTAACCATAAGGCTTTTGACTAATATCAGCCACCAGGCATTCTCATTGTATCGCTGGCAGGAACAGAAGGAGACCACAGAAGCGGCCAGTGCGACGCCAAAGTTCTCTTTGCGCACTGTTAGTTGGGATGATCGCCCTCAGGCTGGTGCCACACAGAAACACTACCGGCCCCATACTCGTCAGGGGTCTAATCCAGGTCCAGCGCGAGCGTCAGCGCCTAAGCCGCCTCAAGCTGCCACAAGATCTGAGCTCGTGGNTCAACCACCGCCACCGCCAGCGCATCAACCTGCGACGCGATCCCGGCCCCGCACGCCCTCCATCTCGCCACTGGCGCCTCAAACTCAGGAGACCTCGCAGTCACGCGAACCGATACCAGTGGCACAGGTGGCTCAACCTGGAACGAGCGAAACATCCCATACGTCTTCTGCACCGCCACAGCAGCAAGGTCCCATACCTCAGCATGATTCGCAGCCGCCAACCGACGTGAATCTTGTGCAAGCAGTCCCAGTACATCAGGATCACGGAGCTGGACGTACTCCCCAGGCTGTTGTCCCCGAGCTTGCTCAGACTGGGACGAGTCCACCCCACGGATTAGCGGCACCTACACCTCAGCAAGGTTCCGTGCCTTCTCCGCCGCTGGCCACTTTGCGCTCTGTGTATGCGCCTCCAGTATCTCAGGTTCAAGCCCGCGCATCTTCACCGCAGACTGCGGTTTCCCAGTCTACTCAAGTTGGAACAATTCCACCATTGCAAACAGCGCCTGTAACCCCGCCGCCGCACAAGGGTACCATCCCGCAACCTCAGTCTCCGCCACTAGCTGATCTTCACTCCGCGGATGCGGTGCCGCTTCCTCAAGTCCAGGCGCGCACCCCTTCACCTCAAATTCTAGTCCTCCAACCTGCCGAGTCTAATATTCAAAACCGTGCGCGTAAAGGACGAGCGACGAAACGAAAGCGCAGTATCTCGCCGGAGAGCCAGGCAATACCCAAGACCACTTCGGGCGACTCCCAGACACCGACTACTGAGCTGACCGTGCACTTGGAGTATCCTTTACCAACCTCCACTCAATCCGTGCAGTTGAATCTGTCAAGGGTGACCTCTATCCCCACATCGCTCAGCGACATTGTGCTGCCTAACATCAAGCGTACCCGGCCCCTTCCTAAGCCCACGCCAAAGCCGCCAGCCAAAGGCCATTATGAAGGGTTCTGTACTCAGTTCTGGGTGGATGAAGTCGATGAAGACGCCAGTGATGGTAACCCGACCCCTTTCGGGAGCGCATCCGTGCAGTACCCAGTGCCCCCGCAATATTATCCCCCGGGTCCATCTTACCCATATGGCACGGCCTATGGCGGTTTCCCTCCCCCTTCACCGTACCCATACACAGGCTACCCTGCGCCATACTTTCACCCTCCGGGCCTGCCCCACCCTCCAGGCAGCTATCCTGTAGACGATCAGGCACCTTCTCTTCAGCCCTCCGAACCTCCTTCCAGCGCTTCGCTTTGGAACTCCTTATGCGCCAATTGGCAGAGTGCAGCATCCGCAGTTCCCTTCACCACCTCCTCAGGGTCAACAGTCTCCCCCGCCTAGCCATTCGCCTACCCCNCCACGTGGCGGGTCCCTCGTGCCTGCAGCACAGCAACCCACGCGTCGACCGCCNCNGGCAGACAACCAACCACTTGTCACCGAGTTCTATGTGGGTCCCCTCGAGAGGCCGACTTTTTCTTCGCGCCCTAGGAAGGCGAATGGGACTTTCAAGCAATCCTCCTCTCGTTATCCGCCTGATATTGACGCAAGCCGGCTGAAGACTATCACATACCCCATGCGAACATGGACAAAGCCAGAGGGTGCGGATGGATATTACCTCGATATGTCAAAGGTCGATGATGGCTTGTGGTGGCAGCCATCTCTCACTGGATGGCAATCCATCCTGAGAATCCTCTTNTACATGGTGAGTGAGTTTTGGTAGCGAATCTGACAATGCTAACGTTCTCTTTAGGATCGCGACGCGTGGAAGAACGTCCCCAATAACTCGAAGGGGCCTATCATGAGTGAGATCATGGGCGTTTTCGTGCAAGTGGAANTACTATGAGTGCAAGGGGGTCTCGTATTGCGAGACCTTGGATATCGATACCCTCATTCCACCTGGTTATCAGCGCGTTCCAGGAGACGCCGAGCAATTCTCCGGCAAGGCGACATACTCACAATTGACTGTGAGTNCCGTCGNCATTCTGTGCCGTCCGCCTTCTGACGCTCTGTCTATTCGTGTTAGCGTGGAGAAGAGGTATGCGCAGGCATGGTTTCGCCAGCCGTTGGTCAGGAAGATGATCAATGCCGTGGGTACTACACCAACCTCTTGGACGATCCATCCTNANGCTTCGATGTCGCTATAGGTTTTCCACATGATGCAGGCAAGCTTGCGAAATTGAAGACCCGCAAATGCCCCGCTACATTGTACGTTTTGACCGCGGCAGAGGACATAATGGATCACCGCGCAATCATCGCGTTCGGGGCGCCTCACAACCATCCTGAGTTTCCGAATCTCGAACCTATGGTGAAGCCTATCCGTAAGACGGGATGGAAGCGGTGGCACCAGGAGGTCCCGATGATCACCAGCAGCGGGATATATGGGAACAACGTACCCTACGATGCGCCGAATAGGCAAGCATTNCGAGGGTAGTGGACAGTATANAGCTACNCTTNATTCGGCTTCGCTGGCATTGCTCGTATGGATTCAACGCTTCTAAGGATTCCTATGCTGTAAANAATTTGTATAGTCATTTCTCTCTATGTAACACCACNGCTTTATGCTTCTTCAATGCATTCCCAAGTCCTTCCTGGGGAGCTTATATGGATCTGAAACCGTTCAGACGTCATGGGATGGGGGATGGAAGAGGGCCTCGGACCACAATAACGACNTNNACTTTCTATTGACGACCTTGCTCTCTTCTGGTGCTTTCATTATCGTGCANGACAGACCCTCGATCTCAGTCTGCANCTTCTCACCAAGGCAGTATGTGTCAACTATCGATAATACATCTCCTTGTACTTGTCTGCCTTTTCCGTTTCCANGTTGTCCTTGTGAAGAACCTGACAATAGCTCGTTCACATCCGAATACCCTGTCACAGTGCTCAGCCCGAGCTCCACATANCCGCGGGGACGCTCAAAGGGCTGCGCCCATAACATGGGGCGTCGTTCNCCACAGGAAATCNTGGGGTGTTGGCAGTTGGATGGANCATTGATATCNCTCCTCAAGCGCNGAGGNTTTGGCCCTGCTGAGGAGANANGGGCACACTCGCCGTATCTTCCATTCATGCAGCGNGTCACCAAATATANNAGAGTGCACCGTGACANTGATATCAAAGGCAGTTCGTCGAACTNCCTTCCATCGTTCGGCNATGTGTGAGAAAACAGGTAGTAGAGCAGCCATACNATGATTCNATTTTCGATGGTTGTCAACTTCNAAGTTGNCGTAGTGCGCTTTGCTTCAGNTCTCAATGGCAGTACAATGGGAACCGCCNTGCTTCCTTTCTCCCCCACCTACTCTGCATNCCTAANCACTCTCTAACCAGACACGATGGCTGAGAAGATCACAATAGACGACTCTGCGATGATCACCGTACCCGATGCGCCCACTATCGACTATTCTCCACCGAATCTGTGGAGGCAGAACTTGATATGCGACGCCTGNAACGTTACCGCTGGGCCCGATGCAATGAGCCGGCTTTGGAAAACAGCGTCGTCTGGCGAGTTCTCTTCGTTCCGTGGTGCAGAAAATGGGCGCTAAACAATCAGTAGGGACNTGGACGAACCCATGGTGGGTAAGCCGNCATAGATTTGCATGTAATGAACTGCAACTGAGATATAGAATCATTATAGGATAAGGCCGAGAAGGTGTTGACTGCCACCCTTNAAGACTTTCAAGGTATGCACATGAATTCTCCGTCTCTGCCTGTTCTTGGTTGNTAGCNCCCCCCGTTCATGTAGGGATCGACGTTGCCGCGGANTTCATCCTCTTCTACCGCTCAGGGTAGGCCCATCTACTGNCCCATNGTCGCTGAACTAGTTAACTCACGACACCAATCTAGCGACGTCAAGGGATCGACAGGAGACTCAAATCTTCGATTTTACGTCGACGGCGCCGAGAAACGAAACCTACCAGTGGTGGCCACGGATTACAAGTTTGAGGACGGCTTCGTCCGCCAACGTCTGTTCACAGATTCAAACCTGGATCCGAATGCCAACCACACCCTTCGGATCCAGTGGACGCACAGCGGTGTACGGCCCCTNGTTGCATTGGCCCTGGATTCTATTGAATACACGTNCGTTATAAAGTGCCCNCTGTACCCNGTTGTGGTGTTAAATCCAATAACGAGTAGAAAATCGCCTCNATCTGAACAGGACGCTGAAGNGGGGACNGGGACAGCGACGTCCGCCACTTNTAATGGNTCCAACGTAGCCAAGATNGTGGTACCAGTGGTGGTAGTGGTCGNCGTGATTTTATCCATTCTGGCNTTCGTCNTCCGNNTGCGCTGGAAGAGGCGCCGGAAGAAACCATCACAGAGACAGCTAATCGACCCCGCACCCTCTNCACCGCACATGGAACAGCATGCACAGTCCAGTTGGGACCCTAGCTTNTACAACCGTCCTCCCAGTCTCTACCTACATTCGCCATTCGAGGGCAGCAATTCTGACAGCCCAGGTCTTTCNCATGCGGGCGCGACGGATGGNCTTGGCTCCTCATGGTCACCACCACCTTACTCTGAACTACAAACGGAAGCCTCTCCGACTACGCCTCGCCCGCCGAACTCGCCAGTGTCATATCCAAGCTCCGGTCAACGAAGTCGCCACTTCGACTGTAGTCGTCCATGTTATCGTGCTTTCAAGTTCGTTTGCATTTGATATGTATTCCCTCAGAACTCTGCTGATGTAGTCATAATGAGATAAATTGGCAAACTGGAGACCATTGGTTCCCCTTCAGAGTATATAATATCAGCACCTGCTCTTTATCGATGCCGTATGATGAGAAGTACTAGGGGACTGGTGGTGCCTAGACGAGCGCTTAAGTTGCCATGAGTCGATACGTTGCACCGCTCTAATCCGTTTTGGGCTCTGACGTAGAGTTTATTGGGTCGATCGTGTCTTTCAGAAGGATGTAGAAGGTGCTCATAGCCCTTGNGNGANGAGAGATGAAGTCCANNNNAANNNCANCCANTNTNNCNTGCTTGGNATNNGGNCAAATTNNATCCAGTANTAAANNNTNNNAANAATNATATCAATCCTGCCATCGAGCTTCCTTCCTTCCCTCCGTCAACCCTCCGCGATGTGTGAGAAAGGAGGTANGAGCCTCCATGCGATGCTTGAAGCACCGGATGGTTGTTAACTTCGAAGTCGACAGAGGATATTTTGCCTAAGATCCTAGTGACAGCACAGCGGGCCTTCCGGTGCTTCCTTGCTCCCCNGCCTCCTTTGCGCCTCTGAGGACATNCTGACTGGTCGCAATGGCTGACAAGATCACTATCGACGATTCCGCAAAGATAACTGTGCCCAATGCACCGATCGTTGTCTATTCTCCGCCGAATTTATGGAGGGAGAACCTGATTTGCGGTGGATGCAATGTNACNGCTGAGGAGGTTTGGCAAGTAGCGACGCACGGCAAGTATANTTCGTGNTACGCTCCAGTAGACGGCGCTGAAGNTCAACAGGNACCTGGACAAACCCATGGTGGGTAAGTCATNCTCGGACTGCGTGTAGGGAACTGCTGCTCAACGCTGTAACAGGATAAGAACGAGAAGGTCTTGACTGCTACCCTTGACTTCCAAGGTATGCCATCATTCCTCCAACTCTATTGAACCTTAGTGAGAAGCTTTGCCTTTGGGTCCAGGGAGTGACATTTCGGCGGATTTCATTGTCTTCTATCGCTCAGGGTANNCCACAATCCCTCTCCGTCAGTGTAGTCGNATTCATGATATCATTGCAGCGAGGTCAAGACGGCGANTGGAGAGTCGAATCTTCGGTTCTACGTCGACGGCGTAGAGAAAGGAAACNTGCCGATGGTAGCTNCCNACTACAANTTCGCAAAGGATTTCGTTAGGCGNCGCCTGTTCGCCTATTCGAACCTTGACCCGAACTCGAAACACACCTTTCGAATTCAGTGGACGCATAACGGGCTNCGACCCCTAGTGGCAGTGGCCCTGGATTCTATTGAATATACGTACGTGCCTACGCGTCNTCATCTCCCAGCGAGATACACCTCCTCTGACAAGTNATCCACTAGTGCACCCCCCCAATCCGGACCTGAAGCAGAGAGTGGCAAAGCGGCGACGAGTCAAACCAATACGGCGACAAGTGCACCATCGGCTAGCGTACCACTCAATTCACTGTCCACCAATTTGCCCGACGGTACACCATCAGCCAATACGCCAGTCCAATTTGGTACACAACCAACCGACATACCAGCCGACCCATCCTCAACCAGTGTACTTTTGGGCTCAGCGTCAACGAACACACCTGACAGTGACTCAAGTAACACATCTGAAACATCCAACGTAGCCAAGGTTGTGGCACCAGTGGTGGTGGCCATCGTCGTGATCCTTGCGATTCTGGCTCTCATCCTCCGTCTACGTTGGAAGAGGCGTCAAGCAAAACTGTTACATCCCGAACTCCTCAACCCTGGCCTCGCTTCTACACCACAGATGCAACAGCATCACCGATCCGGTTGGGATGCTGTCATTTACAGCCGGCGGGGAAGCCTCTTCCTCAACCCATCATTCGAGCACAGCAGCTATGGCAGCCAGACTGCGCTCTCGCATGCGGGGGCGACGGATGGCTTTGACTCCGCGTGGTCACCACCACCCTACTCCGAATCGCACGCAGACACATCGACAACTACCCCTCACCCGCCGAACTCGCCGAGGTCATACCCAATCTCGAAGATTCCGCTTCGACAGTAGTTTTCCAATGTTCATGCGTTCACGCTTCGAAGTTCGGTTGCGGCATCTCTACCCTCAGAGCCTTTTGATGGTCAGGTTGATGTTGCGGTCGTGACGGGCTATATAGGCCGAGAACGTTCGTGCTCTTGTAGATATATAGCGGATAGCAATTGCTCTTTGTCGATATCCTGAAGTAGGTCGAGAGGTACTCGTAGTCAGGGGTTGGTGTCGGCTGAACGGGCGCCTAAGTTGCCACGAGCGTCGCGTGGTCTGATCCGTTTAGTATGACGTCGCGTTTGGGCCGGCGAGAGTGTATTCCTCGGGTTCGGTTGCTGTACATAGAGCCAACCTCGACTCAAACCCTCGACGCCTCGAAAAGCCGACCCTCATGGTCGGAGAAGTGGTGGATAGAGCCGTATGGGCGCATCTGGTAGCTGGAGCGTGAGTCAGTTAACACTCTGGCGGGGATGTCTTCTTCGAGATAAGGCGCGTTGACTATCGGACCGTAGCGCGAGCGGATTTACGACTGGCGTTTTACTCTCACCTCTTGACGTTCTTCGCGTCAGACTGCAGTCCGACTTATATCGCGAGCCTCTATCTGTCCCTGGCACCTCCCCTGCACTTCGTCATCATGGGTCCAGATTCCTCCAGATAGTCAAAGCGATAGCCCACACCGAGGGCTGGCGAGGCTTCTTTCGTGGCCTGGGGCCGACGCTTATCGGCGTGGTACCCGCCAATGCAGTCAAGTTCTACGTCTACGGCAATGCGAAGACGTTCTGGGCAGGAAAGTTCGACCACCGCGTCGAGGACCATAACCTCACCGTAGACGCTCTGGCAGCCATGTCCGCAGGTATAGCGCAATCCACTGCTATCAGCCCAATCTGGGTCGTAAAGACCAGATTGCAGCTTGACCGAGGAGAAGGAGGGAAGAGGAGATACCCGAATAGCTGGGACTGTGCAAAACAGATTGTCAAGCATGAAGGATTTCGAGGCTTGTATAAGGGTTTAAGTGCCAGTTACCTCGGCGCTGCGGAGACCGTCTGTCACCTTGGGCTGTATGAACAGTTCAAACTTGTGTTCAGGCGGTTGCTGGGAGAATCTAAGCAAGCGGGACAGTGGCAGAAGTGGGACGGCCCAAAGGAATGGGCTAGCACTAGTGGTGCATCTGGCCTTGCGAAGCTGGTAGCGATCCTTCTCACATACCCACACGAGGTATGGCAACACCAGTATCTCCAGCATTCGTATTAACGAAAGACTCTCGTAGGTGGTGAGAACAAGGCTACGACAAGCACCAACGACAGACGGGCACTTAAAGTATACCGGTCTTTGGCAGTGCCTCGCTTTGGTAGCGAGAGAAGAGGGAACACGCGGGTTATATGGTGGCATGGGCACCCACATTGCAAGATCCTTACCTTCAGCCATGATTTCGCTAGGCATGTACGAGTTTGTGTTGAGGAAACTTGACAGGCCGTCACTGTCGACGCGCTAGTGGTTGGTTTATCAATTCCATTTCCATGCCCAGCGCTAAAACAGTTGGTAGATATAGTGCGNTTCCGGTTATTCCATACGTTGCAAATACCCCATCCAATAGAGCACCGCTAGATACAACGGGTATATCCGTGCCCCCACTTCACTTCACATATTCATCCCGCTTCCGACGCGGAAATCGACGTCAAGCCGCAGGGGTTCTGCTCTTCTCTTCGGCCCCTGCAGATATAGGATCACGCATCATGCTATTCTTCAGCGTCAAGAGGTAAAGGATGCTTAGGGGAGTTCACTTACTCTGACGCGCCTTGACAACCTGCTCAGCCCTACTCCAGAGTTTGCTGCCCATTGATGGATACCCCCAATCGTCCGTTAAATCGTTCGACGTCATTTCAAAGTTGGCCTCTAGACTGCCGGGCAAGAGGCGAGTGCCCAGGTGTACGACCACAGCACGAGAATCGATGATTCCCTCGACCAGGGATTGAAGACTTCGCAAGTGGCCTGGTAAACAGCAATGCGTGAGCGAAAAGACGAGCACGCGTAGGCCTCGAGGGCAGTGTCGCAGTATATCATGTGCCAGTTGCCCAGGATCCCGATGCCTGACGTACGCATCTACACTGAGGTGGGTGAGCTTCCTCAGGTTCCTGAGGGACGGCCAGTCCCACTCCCCTTCGTCTTCTTTGCACGTAACGTCCAAGTGGGTGATGCTAGAAAAAATAGGGTGATAAAAGGAGCGGCTCGTAGTCACATCCGGGGTGATGAAGAATTTGTATAGCGACATTTGAGTGGGAGAGAATGGTGGTGTTCTCAGCACTCTCTGTATCCTTACAAGCTCTCCCGCGTAGACATACGACCAAATAGTCAGGGATTGAAGTGAGTGGCACTTTTGTAGAATTCGAGCTGCGTCTTGGTCGCTCTGGTAGGAGTCATAAATCCGCATGAAGAGACCCTTGACGTGCAGGGCGAAAAAATCCGGTGGTTTGGTGGAGACTCGGGATGTTATTGTGCGGTGGAAGAGTCTTCTCTTCAAGTCGACCACAACGTCGCGGTAGATCAAAGGTTCAACCCTACGTATCTGTTAGAGCCGTACTGTCAAACCGAATTCGCACAACTTACCACCGTTGCACTTGCTTTGAGATGAGAGCGTACCGTGGCCGTAGAGCGTCCTCTGCGACATCTTCAGGTAGCTCAGCGAACTTTTCGCCAGCCCCTGCGAGTTCTGCGGAACTCGGAGCTTGACCCATCTATTCAGACAACGAGGGTGGTGGTCGAGAACGAAGGTGTATTGCTGTTGCTTTGACCCTCACCTGATCTCGGCATGTGCTGAAATGATGCGAAATCGGATCCGCGACGCGCTCACCATTTATACCTTGGACCTCCACCCGTACCCTCATCCACGCGCCTCGGAAGCCTCAGTTGGTTCAGAATGGCGCCAAAACAGAACATCACTATCATGGCTGCAGACTCTGACTCGGACATCTCCATCCCCGACGACATAGAAGCGCCGCGGAGGAATAAAGGAAAGGGCAAGGCAAAGGCGGGCGATAAACGGAAAGCCGATTCGCAGAAGTCGAAAGCTAACGATGTATGACGAATCCACCCTGTGGATGTGCATTTCTGACGTGAAATATGCAGCAAGCCTATGCATGGGAAGCGACGTACACTCGTTCCTGGGAGACTGTCCAAGAGGATGAAGCAGGCAGCTTGCAAACATCCGTAGAGGAGCTCTTGGCGAGGGGAAGGAGGCGCAGGTACGCCGCTTCGTCATCTCTGTGGAATTCAGTGCTTAGTGAGTGCATAAACTCGCCAGATTCCTAGACTCAGCTGCCCCCATTCGCCGAACGATCATCAGGCACCTCATCCTCATTCTCGACCTTTCAATGTCAATGATGGACAGAGACATGCGACCGACAAGGTTCGACTTAACGCTACAATATGCACGGGAATTCATTGCGGAATGGTTTGATCAGAATCCTCTAGGGCAGATTGGGATTGTCGGTATGAGGGCAGGGCTGGGTGAGCGGATAGGGGAAATGTCAGGTGCGTTTCCCAAGTTGCTGCCCTTACCATGGCAGGCATGCTGACCCCAGTTTGAAGGAAACCCACAGGACGTTCTGAAGTCTATAGCAGATAGGCATAAGCTTGAGCCTGTTGGTGAGCCCAGCCTCCAGAATGCGGTGGAAATGGCGCGAAGTACCATGAAGTGGGTCTTGTCCTATGAGTCTGCGCTTGCACTTGAAGCTTAACTTCACACAGTCACCTACCAACCCATTCCTCACGCGAAATCGTGATTATATTCGGCTCGTTGACAACATGCGACCCAGGAAATATTCACGAGACGCTCGATGCCTGCATAAAGAACAAAATCCGCATTTCAGTAGTCGCGCTCGCCGCAGAAATGAAGATATGCCGCGAGCTTTGTGACAAGACCGGAGGTCAATTCGGTGTCGCAATGAACGAAGGCCACTTCAAAGACCTTCTTTTCGAACTCATTCCTCCACCAGCCCAGAAAGCCTTGACCCACGCTGCAGGTGCTACCGGGACAGGTCCTCCAGCATCCAGTAACCTCCCGGCAGACCTTATGATGATGGGCTTCCCGACTCGTCTCCCAGAATCTTCTCAGCCGACGCTCTGTGTCTGTCACTCCGAGTTGAAGAGTCAAGGGTTCTTGTGCCCGCGCTGCCAATCCAAAGTCTGCGATGTGCCGACGGACTGCGATATTTGTGGACTTATGATTGTGAGCTCCCCACACCTGGCTCGAAGTTATCACCATCTATTCCCAGTCAAACCTTACGACGCAGTGTATGTGGACGCCCTCGCTTGGTATCCGTATATCATACTGACATCTGCCTTGCAGACCCAGCCTCGATGATGCTGCAGCCCTGTCCCCTACATGCCATGGCTGCGCCAAGCCATTCCCCACGACCGTCTCTTCAAACCTCAGCGTAACCGAAGGTATCAGTCCCGTCGGTCGATATCAATGCCCAGAATGCAAGCATACCTTCTGCTCTGAATGCGATATCTTCATCCACGACGTGGTCCATACATGCCCCGGTTGCGCCAAGTAGTTTAGGAATAAATACGACAATAAAAACCATCCACATGAGGTTGCTTTAAATTCGTCTTTTCCGCTGATGAGATTAGGGTGATCGTAAGTGTGTTAAATAAACATCGCAAGCATAATGTAGGGTCATGATCTACCGTCTAAGTGGGGAGGCGTCCAGGAGTCGTCACTACCGCTGCTTTCCTTTCGTCATTCCAAACACCTCCAACTCGCTAGACTCTGGCGTCTCTTCGTCGTGGAATGGGTCCATAGACCGCCTGCGATTATGGTTCTTCGCTTTGGATTTCCCCTTCCCCACAGGCGACGACTCCGAGCTGTCCTCCCCATCAGCATCATCTCCATCTTCTTCATCGTCTATCAGACCCGTAGCTTCCGAGTCACCCCTCCCTGGCCGCTTTCCACTCCCACTCGGAGTGTTGCTATTTCTCCTCTGTAACCGACCCTTCGCACTCAGTTTATCATCGTCACCGCCATCTTCCTCCTCACTGAGCTCCCCAATTGCCCATAGCGTGTCATTTTCCCCTTTCTTGACACCTTCCTCGTCGCTACTGAAATTTTGATTTTCCTCGTCTGCTGCTGAGCTCCGAGCCTTCCGGCGGCGACGACGTTCCTCCATAACGAGTGCACTGCGAGGCGTCGATGCACCCTTGATCTTGGCTGCGACCGGTTCAGGCTTTTTATGCGTGAGCAGGACGACGCCAGAGATGAGTACAATGATCGAAATGAAGATGAGGAACAGTGTCCAGGACTTGTAGGCGCCCACTTCGTCATTGAAGATGAGAGAGTTGAGGAATCCGGTTGCGGTGTAAACCCCGTAGAAGACTGGAACGACGAGAGTCGACTCGTAAACCTTCAAGCCGCGATTCAGACAAACAATCTGCATGACAGCGGTGATAACGAGGAAGATGATAGTGAATATTGGAGCGGCATGACCGAACTGGTTCCCCGGATTTTCGTGAGAGAGCGACCCAGACAGTAGTTTCACGCTAATTATGATTAGTATGAACGCGAAGGTAAGACCGTGTCGGACGTACGTAGCCTTAGCAAAGACCAAAGTTGCTCCCGCCAGCCCACCTCCACAACATGCCCAACCAATGCCAAGTGTCCATGCTACCGTCCTGTCGTCCTTCGGCTGGGCCCATANCTCCAACANGTCGGTGATCCAANTCATGGTCCAGTTCCAATGCGGCNCCAATAAGCGAAGAAGATGCCAAAAACTTTGCCTAGGATACCTCGTCTTGCCTTCCCCACCGCNGACGCGCTNGCGATGCTGTTTCTTAGTCCTGTCCTGGCCGAAGGGACAGCTTGTAGATCAGCTCGAGCAGCAAGCACTGCGTCTAGCCTGGATGTGAATATGATGACCAGGAAGAGAGCCCCNCCCATGGCGAAGAAGTAGCCGAGCCAGCCTCCACGGCGCCAGAGATGGGTGAGGTGCGCAGCNTCGGTCTCTGAGGAGAGGCCGCTGTTGATNGAACCAAAGGCAACGATGCCAATGACGCCGAGTACTACAACGATTGTTCCCTGAAGAGAAGCATAAGTAGGGCAGACATAAGGAANCCTAACAGGCCTACATAGATATCGTTGCTGGTAACTGGCGTTCCAACAAGAAATCGAGCAAAGAGGAAGTTGAATACGAGCGAGGATGACCCAAGAGGCGCGACATATTCTGTGTGGAAGGTTGAGTATGCTGTGGAGTGGANCAAGAANCTNCTCACCNGCTCTCATGTATTCTAAAGCCAAAGTGCTACCAATCAACTGGGACAGACTGCCCTTCCTCAGNGCAGAGCNCTTTGGGAAATTTCCTGTAACTCACATGTAGAGTAACATGCCCAACAACCACAAAGGCCTCATCCAATCCCTCGATCTCTGAGCCTTTGGAATGGCGCTCATCCTGACCTGGATTACNGTCAGTCANATAACNCNNNGTCGTANGNTCACGCACATGGTCCAATTTCGTNAGATTGAGGCCCGCAGCNTTCATGANAGACGCGAGGAGGATGATCGAAAGGCCAATGATGAATGCAACNACNGGGTTTCCATGGCGTGCTGGCACAGAATCTTTCGGTGTAGAGACATTCGTCGCGGAAGCCACCACTGCGGAAATGGTGGAAGACGCGGAGGTTTCCATGCGACGCGGANCCGTTCTATCGAGAAGGGGGCGGCTACTTGGGTTCCGCTGGNGATCCCTCTTGTCAGGGGTGCGGTGAACGTCGACCAGCGGTGAGCAGCGCAGAGGAAGATGGTGGTCGTCGAGAGAGGAGCTGACGGGGNCGAAGGCAGAGCGCTACAGGACTGGTATGGGTCCATGATTATGTCATTCCATGATCTCGTCGACAGGGTCCGTGTTCCCAGAGAAGACTCTATGTAGCACCTCCATGTCGCCTCTGAGGATATAAAGAAAATGACTGGAAAGGCCGGGGAATNCCCCAGCATCTATGGCACCATCTCCACCCATCGTCGTCTCGTACCCGTCTAGCTACTGGGGGACGTCTGCCACTGCAAAGGGCCCGTGCCGCGACTTGTAAGCTCGGCGCCCTCGGTTCCTTCGCGAACAAATCTTCATATCGTGTACAGNGATGACTGTATTTCCCGCCGCGGTGGACTCTGGCTTAGTCCGACCACTCTTTGGGTCCTGTTGGCNGTCCTTAGTATGTCCACNCTCTACATCTGGGAACACCAAGTNACCAAGTTCAGTCGTCCTNGTATTGGGNTCNATAGCCGTGTACTTCATTCGCCGTCGACGTAGAAGCGCACCCCACAANNACGGACTATCCTTGAAAGCCAAGTANATGGCCATGNTGGACAAGAAAGCACCGGTCGATGCCGAGACGGGTACAGCNAACGACGGGTCCAACACGGATTCCAAAACACTGNTGACGANGATGCCTGAAGTCTCTTCTCCTCCTCCNTCCTACAGACCATCCTAGGNACTCCAACTTAAGNCCCNNCNAAGTGGTATCCATCTCNTTTCCGACGCAATGCCAAACTTNCANGNAAAGACTCCCTGTATTTTATNTTGTCCCATTTATTGCANTAGTACGCCTCTGGTAGGTTGCTAGGAACCTTCATATTGTACTACCTATACATTGTAGCCGCCTGAAACAGAGATGACACGATGATTGTAACGCTTCNATGAGTGGTAGTNAGGACGATAACTACGNTTNANGCNTAACCTCGNCTATATCGACGGTCGTCGAACTTCNGGCAGACGATGGAACACCTCCANTATCCNNAAGATACCAGAAAAAAGTTCAATTCGTCGGTAGNACAGGTATTTTCTACATAACCAGCCCCAAGAAGTGGCGAGACNACCAGAACGGAAGTTCGTCTTCTAGGTCACTGCGAAAACCGTCACCGTACAAGTCAGCATCGGCATATTCGGTGTANTTCAACTGCTTCTGNGCCTCGCGATCGATGTTTCGATATCGGATNTTCAGGTTGCAGNTCTCCAGATCCACACCTGCTCCCTCCAAGNCTTCTCGAACTTTCAGNGNCTCGCTNTANTCNAATCGTACCTCTACGTNNTTAATGCGGACAATCTCGTGGCGAGCGTTNACGGGGATCGTTCGTCGAGCAGNCACGAANTTGACCAGTGCCTCTTCNGANAATTCTTGTCCNAGAAGGTGACTGCAGAACTGTTCGAGCTTTGGACAGTAACACTGCNNNACAANCCTCCCCTGGTCGTCAAAGGTTGGGGTAAGTGCTTCCAANGTGGCATCGTCNAGAGTGGCNGGGGAGNCAGAGTCCATTCCGTCNGGTGGTATGGTGGACCCTGATGTTATGAAGTCTGCTGTGAGGCGAAGACTGTCCACTTGCNGCAACGANTCCAAGCATGCNAGAAGANCCTCNTGTGTTAGGGAACAATAGTTGAAAGTGACNTTCCGGAGCTGATCGCCAAACGTCTGCANGAACCGCACCATCCCATTTTCGTTGGCTGCTTGGGNATTATATCTTCTGGCGTATANGAGTAGCGTATGAAGAGAAGGGAGAAGCAGTGCNGANGCGAAATCCGTTGGCACTGCGCTGGACCACAANGCAAAGGATNGGAGTCGAGGAAGGGATACTTGTCGCTGGAATGTGAAGGGCAGGAACGGAGGANGTCCGGGGAAAGGCCCAGGTCCCATGTTCGCAGGCTGGGTTGCTAGNGCTTCTCGCAGAGACAGGGTGCAGTTCACAAGATTAGGACACCTNTCCAGCAAGANNATCGCGTCCGTGAAAGTCAGTGCCATACGCCCCCCACTGCCCCCTCTCTTGTCACCAAGGTATAGCTCTGTCAATTCATGCCACCGGACCGGGAGCGCAGTNGTCACCAANACTCCAAAAGGTGTGCCCCACTTCATGCTGNACANCTGTGGGGCTCCGAACAGCTTGAAATTGCGGAAGGTAGCGTCGAACTGGGAGTGNTGACGAGGGGGAAGTGTGCAAGTGACTTCTACGCTTCGCAANTGTGGCGCACGTTCCGAAGGCACGCTGAGAAGCCGCAGAAGGGGGGAGTCCATGGTGTAGACGTGCATGTCCAAGCTGATCTTTTCCCAGCGAGGCGATGAATTGCAGANGGNAGTAATGGCATGGTGTCTGACGTTTTCATCGAGAGGAACGACTCCGTCAGAGCTCGAGGGGAATGGGAAGGAGTCTGACCCGATTACTGCCAGNTTGACGGGNCAATTGGCTGATCGCTCCANACANATGGCAAGGTTGCTTTCTTCCCTNTGTATCCTNGCTTTCCAAGCCTCGGCCAGCTGATTCAAGAGATTATGGGAACCAGACCGGCGAGGATGAGAAGAGACACGGTATGGGTATATGGGNAATCTGAACCGGATNGTNTTCCACAAGAGNGGTGTCGCCAGCGCGANTTCGCGCCATCGCTGGCAGACCTGGGTGAGGAGGACCGCGGGATGGCGTGGCCCACGATAGGACGAGCGTGAGCGACACTGGTCGATGTANGACAGAAAGATGGAGGAGAGTATGTCGNTTGGGAGCCGTCTCGCTGGGGATAGCAAAGCATTGTGCTCGTCCACGAATCTGGCTTGCAGGTCCCTTTCTTCCTTCAATTTCCGTATCGNTTCATCCAAGCCATCTAGAANGGCGCTCCGTGAGGTGACCATAGCTTTAATAGCTGTGCTTTCATCGTCAGAGGGAACATAGTTTGTGTTGAGGAAAGCAGCATATGGCGAATCCATGGTGGTGGTACGNGGATGAGGTGCAGTGGGGANGATTTCATTCGAATCACACGTGTCGGTCCCGAGTCTCCNGCCACACAAGGACATACTACAACTTAAGCGNCCACAGCAAATGNGCTGNATTCCCTNTAGCAANTATTTAGCTCGGCTTNCATTCACNCTTGNCATTTGCGTATGACCGTCTTGTAATGAGTAGAGACAGGGGCCGCTGCCATTTTGACGCGACGNGTCAACCTCGAATCACGGGGTCNGTTGAATCCGAGACAAACGGAGACAAATAACGGAACCGGGATTCTTTGCTTTTGCCGTCATCATCGTCCTCACCCTCACCAACTACTCTTACGCCCANCTCACGGTATTTTCGCAAGCGTTTTGGGCGTGGGCTCGCATTTTCTACGCAAGGTGCGGGAGAGCGCGGCGATGCGCGGAGAACGACGNNTTGGGTGCGTTGTTGCCATCCGGCTGAATGTATCGAAAGCTCANGCTAGATTAGAATNGCCTAGACCAANGTCTTCGGAGAATGTCGATCTTCCTGNTCTAAGCCATAATCGACACTCTGCGACCCCGAAGCGGCTTGGTCTCCTTCGTCGTCAAGGGCTTCNCGCGTNGNTTGCTTGGACCNCTCGGAATGGAGGTGTCTGGGACGCAGTGGACCCATCAGTTAGGACAAAAAAAACCATACAATATTGTAGATATAGACCTGTACTCAACGCAGAGCTTCAAAGGGTAATAAAATATGTTGAAAAGGAGGACCCACGTCAAAGCGTAGCATCGTTGCGGCTCCTGCAAAGTAGACGATCACGTGATCCTCAACCAATTCATTGTCCGCGCGATACGCGTCGATGTTGCGTCGTTTTGCTGGCTTTGCTTTCTTCCCCTCCCATTCTCCCTCGCCGTCGTGCTTTGACGACGACCATGGTTAAAAACACGAAGAAAGCCCCCACAAAGGGCGAACAGCCTATCACCAGCTTCTTTACACGCGTACCAGCCGCCTCCCAACCTTCTGACAGCGCGTCGAGGGTTACGCGCTCCAAGACATCCGCGACGGCGAGCTCTCTGTCTCAGGTCCCTCCCGCTTCGAGGAAGCCTCTTGTCGCCGCTCTCCAAAATAGTAGTGCTTCCAACTCTCGTGCTGCTAGTTCAGCCCCCCTCGGTTCAAGCCCACGGAAGCCAGTGGAGTCTCACCCTCACAAGAGCCANATCCAAACCCGCTCAGTCTCAATGAAAAGACCGCGTTCTCCCGATGTCGCGAGGGCGTTGAGTGGTGCCTTGAAAGCCGCCGACAGCAAGCCATCGCAGGTGCGTATTGGTTTCACCGGCTCCTTGTCTGCTTCGTGTTCCACTTTTCCTAACTGAATCACAATAGGCGGGTCGCAACACGCCTCGAAAGAAAGCCCGTCTCTCATCTTCCGAAGCTACCTCTCAAGCTTCGACGCCGAGCATCGTTCCAAGTAGCCAGTCTGATGAATCGGAACTGTCAACCCCTGTCACCAGTTCCTCGCAGGNGTCCATGAAGGAAACCGTCAAGCAGTGGCGGAAGCAGGCGATGCCACNCACACCGGAACCCGGAGACGGCTCAGAGCCCATGGACGTCGATGAAAATCGACCACTCTGGTCATCTTCCAGNCCTACCACGCCTGGGGAGGGCAAGGCNTCNAATTCCGCTTCCAGTCACATTCCGACTCCACCTTATACCGATAAGTCGTCGGACGCCGANGACGTGCTCGCCNTGCCCGCCACCCCTGTTCCTCTCGATCCNGCGGCCAAAACTGCTCAACTCATTGCTCAAATCAAAGCNNGAGCAGCTGCAGCTGCAGCCGTGCGATCCAGCCCCGAGGTCGATCTCAACGACATCCCNGACTTGAGCGACAGTGATGAANATGATTTTGCTCTGCCTCTGTTCACAGCGCCGAAGCCATCTACTTCGTAAGTTCTCATCCGGTTCATCCTGAATGTCCCATCTGACTTTCTTCTCAAGAGCTGCCCCTGCTAGCGCAAGCACATCTGCTGAACCCCAACTTCGACGCTCGACGCGTCAACGTTCATCCCTTGGTGCATCTTCTAATGGATCTCCTCTCTCACGGCGGTCCCGCCTGTCTACGTCGCATGCAGCAGATTCGTCTGACGATGAGGCACCACTGCCGAAACCTGCTCCTCGAGCTCGCGCAAAGCCAAACCCTATCACAGCCTTATTGAAAGATAAGCAAAAGCAGGAAAAGGCTGGAGGCGGATCTGCTGCTCTGCTTGCTGCCGAGCTGTCGTTGAAGGGTAAAGGATTGATGCTTGAGGAAATGAGTCTCGAAGACGACGAACCGGACTATGACAACCTCAAGGCCTGCAATACAGGCTCCTTCATTCTCTCTGGGCTCCGATTACAACCCCAAAGACGACGTCTTCCTGGATGATGAAGATAGGAAGAAGTTGTTTGGTCTCGATGATCAAGAGGATGCAGCCCAGATCAACTCGATCTTGAAGGATGATCAAGAGGCCCGAGCGGAAGAAGCCAAAAGGGCGGAACGGGTAAGGGAGGGCTTCCCCCTGTGGACTGCTGAGGTTGGCGACATGGCTGTCGATGGCCATGCTTCCATTCCCATCTTTGCGTCCGCTGGCAATAGCCCAACGCTACGAATGCTTAGCCAAGCCATGCAGGATCGAGGTAAGTGGTTTGTGTTCCTTGCACCGGCCGTACCTGAGGCGTTTTGCAGATTTCGCAAGAGCGACAACAGTCATCAAGTCCGGTGCCTTCACGAACATTGCTTCAGTTAATCATCCTGAGTTCATGAACGATCTCTGCGTTCTCGGTACATCTTATTTACTTTGCCACGTTCTAATCCACTGACTCCCGCTCTGTAGCAACGTCAAGTGGCCTTTATGAAGAACCCATCTCCCGCGCCGCGTTCGACGCCGCTCTCAAATTGCTCCATCCCCAGTCTGCAAAGCCCACAACCTGCGAAGTCCCTACGTCCTTCGCTGTCCGGACGCTGCTGGAGTTGGGTGCATCACCCGATTATCTGCAATCTGTTGGGATTCAATTGGCAGGCGACGCCGTCCACGCGATCGACGTTGGCTCCTTCAAGCGACACGACATTCTCTATCGCATGGTTGTTTTGCTTTCGCGGGGCGCCATTTCTAGGCGTCTCGTTGCAAGCGAGATCCCTGGCCTCGTTCTGACATTGTCGCTGGTGGCGATGGACTCTTCGACGGATCATGATCTACGTCGATGCATCATGACCGCCTTGAACCATGTTTGCCGTGCTGTCGCCCCGGTCAATGGTTGCGATAGGGAAGCAGTAAGTCACCTCAGGCAACCTCATTTCGAGCTATGCACTTACCTCTCGTATCAATCTCAGGAGAGCCAAGTTGCGTCGAAGCTCGTCGCTCTTTCGGAAACATACCAGCCTGTCAACAAGGCGATGCTCTTGTCTCTGTTCGCTGGCGGCACTGGTGCCACCATGCGTATCGCCCGGTTCGTTGCCTACAGCATCCTCACTGACTACCCTTCCACTTCTATCACTGGGGTATGTGTTTTCTTTTGTGTCGCTTACTGTCCCCTAACAAGTTTTGTAGACAACCTACTGCGACCCTGCTCCGTTGACGCCCTTGCTCGACCGTCTTGTGCAGCCCGCCAAAGGCGGCCAGGGGTCATCTTCTGCACGCAGTGTCTTCATCATCGACGATGATACCGACTACACTGTCATGAAGTTCTACCTCTACATTCTCGGTGTCGCAACTACCAACATCAAAGCCTATGTCGAGCTCGAGTTGGAGAGCGCCAAGAAATATGCCGCCCTGCCGACTGAAGAAAAAGCCAACGCCGCTAAACCTGAGAAAGATTTGGAGACGTTGGAGTCCCTGCTCGACGAGCTCCATGCTCGCATCAGTGAGTCGTTCATTAGCCCTGAGGTCAAAGTATGATTCTGACATTCGCGATCACAAGATGACTTGCGCGCTGCCCACTTGGATCGCTCTCGGGCCAAGGCCGTGGTTAAGCAGCTGCAGATGCGTATCCACTATCAACATACTGCTCTCGAGCGGGCCTTCAGGACGAACGCCCCGAAAGCTGCCATGCAGAACTGGCTGGCGCGAGCCAACAAGGTTTCCAAGGCCACTTAACGTCCTCATTTCACGTTCCATTCCGACTTTTTCCTTCTCACCTTGTACAATCTGCGCAAGTCTCCCTAGACGCATTGAACATTGAAACCCATCCCGGTACAGTAAGCTCGTCCTAATAGACGACAATTGCATTCTACTCTACACGCCACTATTCTCGGTTCCGCCGACACCTTCGACCTTCGAACCCTGCCTTTTGACACTAGCCTAAGCACTTCTTAGTAAATATCGTTATTGTTGGCTCCCGTTCATCCTCTTGGTCATTGTAGCATGCACATATCATTTTTTCCTTCACCGTCTGCCTCATCCAGTCTTGCACCTTGACTGCTGCATCGGACTCAACAATTGATTGAATTCGTTCCACTGTACATACTCTTGCGCATACCGTACTTTTATGTTGCTTCCTTCATGACACCTTCTTCCTGCTCCCGTTCATTAAGAATGGCCTTTCTCAACCGATTCGTTAGAAACCTGTACATCTCTTCTTTGTTCGATATTATCATTGACATTCGCTCGCCTTGCAGTACGCCCGTCTGATTTATGCTTGGGTCAGGCAACTCAGGTTAGCCCTCAAGCTATAGTCCACTATCTTCGATGTCTAAGTAACGCTGTCATATTCCGCCAAGGGAAAGAAGTAAACGACAGGTATGCAGGTTCGAAACCGGGTGTGCACTACAGGGTGGGGGTGTCGCAACTGTGCTCGTTCTGGCCCTTCAGTTCAGGTCGAGATCAATGTCGAATTGACCTTCGGGAAGGTTTTCATGTTCTGGTCTACGGAGGTCCTCAGGCCGCGGTGGAGAAGGGGGACGAGGCGGTGTATCGACCTCAATCTCGTCGTCATCCAAGTCTTTCTCGATGTCCCACTCTGGGCTGGGTGGCCGAGGCGGCCTCGCCGGGCGTGGAGGTTGGAACGCTGAGTCTTCCCCTGCCGTCCCTGTTCTGGCACTTGTGGTAGTAGTGTCTGCTGCCGTAGCAGCATTATTGGTGCTGGCCCCGCTAACGTGGGTATTACCCGAAGGTCCAGGATCTGTCCGGGACTCCAATGCCCGTGCTTGGGTGGAAGTGGGTTGGGTATTTGTAAGGGTTGCAGTAGCATTGTTCCTGAAAGGTTTCTCAAAGGCGTTCTTGATGTTCTTGACCTTGGCTTGCCCGAGACCAGGAAGGTTCAAAAGCTGGTCAGANGTTGCATGGGATATCTTAGCGAAGCTCTACGAGANANTGTGAGTNTANANCACATTTGCTGNTCTAAAGGGAAACTCACGCCGAAGGACGTTCTCAGTGTCTCAACGTCTGTTTTGTTCACCTTGCTTATGGATGTGAGGGCGGAGCGCAGGACGGAATGGTAGTCCTTCTCGGTTCGCTCTTTGATGAGGTCTGGCGATCTGTGCTCGAACTGTTTGAAAGTCGAGATGTAGTGGCCAACCTCATCGTTCCTGTGAGTGGAAGGGTGGANGGATGATGCATGNTGAGTGAACCATTTACTACACCATGGAGGCTCGCACGTACGACCAAGCGANGATGATAGTGATGTTATTCACTAAGCAAGTCTTCGTGAGCTCGCGGATCGTGTCCTTGTGCTCAGTCTGGCAGAACATTCGACGAGATCCAGGTCAGCAAGAGCCCCGCATAAGACAGATTTTGTAGGATACGCACGACGTCGCAGAGAATGAGCAGAATTCGTAAGTTGTACGAACGTCCGAGCTTCTCAATGCGATTGTGAATGTACTCGGGGTGGAGGCGGTGATACTTGAGACTGGAACGCCATGAAGAGTACGTGACCTTCTGATATGGCGTATACTTCGCTCGCTCACCTCAAGAACAAGAGCCCCGTAGTCCTCCCTACCTGATAATCGGCAGGAATGTCGCCAAACTCCTTCCCCACATTGCGTATGCATTCAATGACCGGGTTTGACCGCTATATCATAATCGGTGAGCCCGCCTTGAGGTCTTTGAGCTTATAATACTCTTTGAGAACGCGCCTGTACTGGGTTTATGATAATATTATTCCTGGAGGCAGGGATTACGACTGGCGGGGCAGCGGAGGATGTGGAAGGAGTTGAAGCCATAAAGGGGCGCTAATAATAGCCGGCGCTCATATGGACGGCCATCAAACCGCACAAGTCCCGCTTTGCGTCAACCAGTCCTTCTATTGCTCAAGTCAGGACACCGACTCCCACTGGCCTCTTCCTTCTCTACTACCACCATGGACAAGCTGCCCACCCACTACGCGAGGCAGCCGCAACTGACGCGTCCAAAGCAGCACAGCAAGCGGTTCAGGGGTCTCTTAACTGCAGTTGTGCTTGCTGTCGGACCACTCGCGTATCTCGGTTCAGTGATGTTCGACTTGGGCAGCAGTCCGAGAGTCCANGTCNTACCAGTCAANGCNGCGGAAATTGTGGGCANGTGTCAGGCCTTGAACNTGACTCCNGGNCCACCCGCAAACTTNCANGAGAGGACGGAATCCGANCGTTTCGAACCTGGTACGAAGCCNGTGCTCATCAAGAACGCGANGATATGGACTGGACGAGCGGATGGGCAGGAGGTAGTCAAGGGCGACCTCTTTCTNGCTGANGGTCTGGTCAANGCTGTGGGGGANGTGGATGANNGTCTCCTCAAGANGTATGACGACGTAAAGGTGGTCAACGCGAAGGGAGCTTGGGTCACACCAGGGTANGTCCAGTNATGCTACGCCAGCANTAGTATNCTCANATNCGTGCTAGAATCGTCGACATGCACTCNCATCTCGGNGTCGACAGCGCCCCAGAATTGAGGGGNTCNGATGATACCAATTCCCTGAAGGGAGTCGTCTTGCCGTGGCTCAGGAGCTTGGATGGTCTCAACACTCACGACGAGGCTTATCGTCTTTCCNTCTCTGGAGGNGTNACCACGGCGAACGTNCTCCCTGGTTCTGCNGANGCNATNGGTGGACAGGCTTTTACTATCAAGCTGCGNCCAACNAGCGAGCGTTCTACCACTTCGCTNGTNCTCGAGCCTCCCTTCCCTGTGAATGGGACTGAGGATTTCACTAGTCCTCCTCGGTGGCGCCAGATGAAGTGAGTNGGAAGCAGGCNCATCCTTNANNATGANTGCTNATCATNNTACCTTAGGCATGCTTGTGGNGAGAATCCGAGTTTGTCAGTCGCTCGCNGAGCTACGATCCAAACTGACTTATTCTGACAGAGCGAGTGTACGATCAAACTCGCATGGACACGCAGTGGGCTTTCCGTGAAGCGTCTGTGCTCTTCAACTTGTTTCCTCCTACTTCCACTAAGTTCTGGCTCTAGCTACAACAAGGCTCGCCAAGTCAAGGAGAGCCAAGACCAATACTGCGCCAAAGCNCTTGCTGGCGAATGGAAAGGGCTTGCCGNCTTCCCACAGGACCTTCAGTGGGAAGCGCTCGTTGATGTTCTTCGAGGCAAAGTCAAGGTCCACAACCACTGCTATGAAGCNGTGGACCTNGACAATATGGTGCGAGTGAGTATCGGTTTCATTTACACTGTCGTATGCTGGGGATATCGCTGACTNTTGCNTCAACTCTAGTTGACNAACGAGTTCAANTTCCACATCGCGGCNTTCCACCATGCACACGAGACTTATCTGGTTCCGGAGTTGCTCAAGAAGATGTANGGNGGTCCACCTGCCATNGCNCTNTTTGCAACCAACGCTCGATACAAGCGGGANGCNTACCGTGGCTCAGAGTTNGCNCCTCGAATCCTCTCNGANGCCGGNTTCCANATTGGNATGAAGGTGNGNCCNANNNCCACNTCNCNNNCG